>CAUYLG010012653.1:0-55095 GCA_963573385.1 Cacajao melanocephalus | reverse complement strand
GGAGGCCTGAAAGTTGCCACTGGCTTTGGAAGTGGGGGTGGTCATGGGGGCAGTTTCATGGAACTGAGACCTTGACCTGTGGGGTCTTACCTTGAATGCAGAGGTGGACCAAGCGGACCTAATAGACATCTACAGAACTCTCCACTCCAAATCCACAGAATATACATTCTTCTCAGCACCACATCACACTTACTCTAAAATTAACCACATAATTGGAAGCAAATCACTCCTCAGCAAATGCAAAAGAATGGAAATCATAACAGTCTATCAGACCACAGCACAATCAGATCAGAACTCAGGATTAAGAAACTCACTCAAATCTACACAACTACTTGGAAACTGAACAACTTGCTTCTGAGTGTCCACTGGATAAACAGTGAAATGAAGGCAGAAATAAAGATGTTCTTTGAAACCAATAATAATGAAGACACAATATACCAGAATCTCTGGGACACCTTTAAAGCAGTGTCAAGAGGGAAATTTATAGCAATAAACGCCCACATGAGAAACAAGGAAAGATCTAAAATTGACACCTTATCACCAAAATTGAAAGAGCTAGAGGCCAAGATTAAAAAAACTCAAAAGCTAGCAGAAGACAAGAAATAACTAAGATCAGATTCAAACTGAAGGAGATAGAGACACAAAATACCCTTCAAAAAAATCAATAAATCCAGGAGCTGGTTTTTTTTGAAAAGATCAACAAAATAGATCACTAGCCAGACTAATAAAAAAGAAAAAAGAGAAGAATCAAATAGATGCAATAAAAAATGATAAAGGGGATATCACCACTGATTCCACAGAAATACAAACCACCATCAGAGATTACTACAAATGGCTCTATGCACATAAACCAGTAAACCAGGAAGAAATGGATAAATTCCTGGACACTTGCACTCTACCAAGACTAAACCAGGAAGAAGTTGAAACCCTAAATACCAATAACAAGGGCTGAAGTTGAGGCAACAATCAATAGCCTACCTACCAACCAAAAAAAGTCCAGGTCTAGCTGGGTTCACAGCTGAATTCTACCAGACATACAAAGAGGAGCTGGTACCACTTTTTCTGAAACTATTCCAAACAATACAAAAAGAGGGAATCCTCCCTAACTCATTCTATGAGACCAACATCATCCTGATACCAAAACCAGGCAGAGACTCAACTAAAAAAGAAAACTCCAGGCCAATATCCATGATGAACATAGATGCAAAAATCTTCAATAAAATACTGGCAAACCAATTGCAACAGCACATCAAAAAGCTTATTCATCACGATCAAGTAGGCTTCATCCTGGGGATGCAAGGCTGGCTCAACGTATGCAAATCCATAAACGTAATCCATCACATAAACAGAACCAAAGACAAAAACCACATGATTATCTCAATAGACACAGAGAAGGCCTTTGACAAAATTCAACAGCCCTTCATGCTAAAATCTCTCAATAAATTAGGTATCCACAGGACGTATCATAAAATAATAAAATCTATTTATGACAAATCTACAGCCAATATCATACTGAATGGACAAAAGTTGGAAGCATTCCCCTTGAAATCTGGCATTAGACGAGGATGCCCTCTCTCACCACTCCTATTCAATATAGTATTGGAAGTTCTAACCAGAACAATCAGGCAAGAAAAGGAAATAAAGGATATTCAATTAGGAAACGAGGAAGTCAAATTGTGTTTTATTTGCAGATGACATGATTGTATATTTAGAAGACCCCATTGTCTCAGCCCAAAATCTCCTGAAACTGATAAGCAACTTCAGCAGTCTCAGGATACAAAATCAATGTGCAGAAAATACAAGCATACCTATACACCAATAACAGACTTAAAGAGAGCCAAATCAAGAACAAAATGCCATTCACAATTGCTACAAAGAGAATAAAATACCTAGGAATACAACTAACAAAGAATGTAAAGGACCTCTTCAAGGAGAACTACAAACCACTGATCAACAAAATAAGAGAGGACACAAACAGATGGAAAAACATTCCATGCTCATGGTTAGGAAGAATCAGTATTGTGAAAATGGCCATACTGTCCAAAGTAATTTGTAGAATCAATGCTATCCCCATCAAGCTACCAATGACCTTCTTCACAGAACTGGAAAAAACCATTTTAAGCTTCGTATGGAACCACAAGAGAGCCCGTATAGCCAAGACAATCCTAAGCAAAAAAAAAAGCTGGAGGCATCACACAGCCAGACTTCAAACTATACTACAAGGCAACAGTAATCAAAACAGCATGGTACTGGTACCAAAACAGAGACAGACCAATGGAACAGAACAGAGGCCTCGGAAGCAACAGCACACATCTACAACCATCTGGTCTTTGACAAACCTGACAAAAACAAGCAATGGGGAAAGGGCTCCATGTTTAATAAATGCTGTTTGAAAAACTGGCTAGCCATGTGCAGAAACTGGACCCCTTTCTGACACCTTACACTAAAGTTAATTCCAGATGGATTAAAGATTTAAACATAAAACCTAACACCATAAAAACTTTAGAAGAAAACATAGATAAAACCATCTAAGACACAGGCATAGGCAAGGACTTCATGACTAAAATGCCAAAAGCAATGGCAACAAAAGCCAAGATAGACAAATGGGATCTAATTAAACGCCAGAGCTTCTGTGCAGCAAAAGAAACAATCATTAGAGTGAACTGGCAACCAATAGAATGGGAAAAAATTTTTGCAATCTACCCATCTGACAAAGGGCTCATATCCAGAATCTACAAAGAATAAAAACAGATTTACAAGAAAAAAACAAGCCCATTCAAAACTGGGCAAAGGATATGAACAGACACTTTTCAAAAGAAGACATACATGAGGCCAACAAACATATGAAAAAATGTTCATCATCACTGGTCATTAGAGAAATGCAAATCAAAACTACATTGAGATATCATCTCATCCCAGTTAGAATGGCGATCATTAAAAAATCTGGAGAAAACAGATACTGGAGAGGATGTGGAGAAATAGGAACACTCTTACACTGTTGGTGGGAGTGTAAATTAGTTCAACCATTGTGGAAGACAGTGTGGCAATTTCTCAAGAATCTAGAAATCGAAATTCCATTTGACCCAGCAATCCCATTACTGGGTATATACCCAAAGGACTATAGATCGTTCTATTATAAAGACACATGCACACATATGTTCATTGCAGCTCTGTGTACAATAGCAAAGACCTGGAACCAGCCCAAATGCCCATCGATAAATAGACTGGACAAGGAAAATGTGGCACATATACACCATGGAATACTGTGCAGCCATAAAAAATGATGAGTTCATGTCCTTTGTAGGGACATGGATGAATCTGGAAACCAACATTCTCAGCAAACTGACACAAGAACAGAAAAACACCACATGTTCTCACTCATAGGTGGGTGTTGAACAATGAGAACACACAGACACAGGGAGGGAAGCATCACACACTGGGGTCTGTTGGAGGGGACTAGGGGAGGAACAGTGAGGGGTAGGGAGTTGGGGATAACATCAGGAGAAATGCCAGATACAGTTGACAAGGGGATGGAGGCAGCAAACCACATTGCCATGTGTGTACCTATGCAACAATCCTGCATGATCTGCACATGTACGCCAGAACCATCTCTGGAGTTATTCTCTGGAGTTTTAGTTTTTTTTTTGTCATCATCAATTAGACTGAAGCATGGGATGTTTTCATCAGCTCAAAGCTAGCAGCAAAGCATGGAGTCATGCTGCGCATGCATGCCCCCTCCTCAGTGAATTTTTACTCTCCCGTTTTAAAATTTTCCTGTAAGTTATCGTTGAGAGCTGCATTTCTGTCATGTGGGACTGTGAGATGCTTCCCTTTGCTTTCCTTCCTACTCTGCCTTCTTTAGTGGGAGCTGGGCTTTCTATTGGAAAGGCTGCACTTTGTAGACAAGTCCGAGGAGGGGCTGGCCCATCAGAATCTCACGTCCTGCCTCCCCTGGCTGAGGTCCTTTGCAAGCTCAGTTCCTTCCCACAAAGAGCTCCTGGCCTTATGGAATGCTCCTGAGACCCAGGAGAAAGGGGCACCCCTTACTCTTTGCCAGCGTTGGCTCGTGGTGGTGGGAAGACTTCCTCTGCCCAGTCTTCAGGTTTCCCTCCCTTTCCACTCTCCGTCTGGCTCTGCTGTCTGCGGCCCTCCTGGGTGGATGACTGCTGTGCTGGTTCCCCTGTCCCACGTGCAGCGGCTTGCTGGGTTTGCTTTCAGAGAGTCTCCCGGGTCATTTCGGCCCCAGGCTGTAATTACAGGGAGCTCTGTTTCCCTGGTGCCTTTCAGGTTGAACTTCTGGGGAGTGGAAAGGGTGTTCCTCCTTTCTTCTGCTTTGACCCATGCTTCCCCTGGCTCCAGACTGTGATTCTGGCCCTGTTTGGAAGAGCCACTGAGGCTTCTGCTCCAGGCCGCTGAGATCACACCTGCCTCCCTCCTTCTGCTCCACCCCCAGGGTGGTAAGGCCTTTGTGATCCAGCTAACATCTGGGTTACCAGGCTGCTGTGTGGCTTCTCCACTTGTTCATGACCTAGAGGTCAGTCAATGACAGAACCGACTGTCTGTCTGTCTATCTACCCATTTATCTTTATCAATAGCCAATGCCTTGTATTAAATTCTCCTTTGGAATTCCTAGAATGGATCTGTTTTCTGACTGAAGGCTTCCTGGCCCACCTGGAGGCTGCAGAGTGGAGCTTCCCGGGACAACCCCCCTCTTGCTGATGTCGATCTAATCTCATGCCTATGACCTACCTGGGAGGCTACACGCCATCTCTCCATCAAAAGTGAAGCTGGGAAGGCACAGATGAGACAGACCCAGCAGGGAGGGGCAGGGCAGAGGATGAACAAGAACCCTATCCCTTGACGTCTTAGGCAGAATACGTGAACTGAGGGGATAAACTCATTTCTTCATTGTGTCAACAAATATATGTATTTTGGGGCCAGGTATTTTTCTGGACACTGGAGATATAGCTTCTCTCTGCGGAGTTTATAAGAGGATTACAGACAAACAAGCCACACCTTCCTAAGCAGATAAATTATAAGAAGAAAAATAAAGAGGGTGAGAGAAGACTGTCTGGGAAGGTTTGTGGAGGCTCTTTTCAGAGAGCAGTCCAGGAAGAAGCCTTCTTTTGGGAGGTGATATCTGAGGAGAGACCAAATAATTCCCGGCCTGGCAGCAGCTTCCAGCTCTGACCCCACCTGAAATGAGAAAGAAAAGAATGAACAACACCGTTAGGGTTAGTCACTTCTGCTGCTGTCCGAGTGCCTGGGGTGCTTAGGCAGGAAGTGAGTCTCTAGGTTCACAAAAATATTAGCAACCCAAATTCAAGCTACCCCACAGCCAGACGCCGTGGTTTGCAAATAAAGATCAAGAGGGTGGATATCTGTGGATATGAAATCTATGGATATATGGCCTAAGACAAGGAGCACGTTTATTGGAGATGGAACAGGAAAGTAAGAACTGATGTTCTGTCTGTCCATCTGTCTGTCTGACTATCTACCCATTTATCTATTTATCTTGTTTTTGTTTCTCTGGAGAGCCCTGACTAACACACAGAGAAAAGGCTCTGAAGGGCGAAGTTGTGCTTCATGACCTTGAGGTTCAGGGAGGTGAAGAGATTAGTTGAAAAATAGAGAGTATATGGCCAAATGCGTACCCTGAGTTTGCGGAGTGACAGGGTAGGTTAGACATATGACTTCTATGTAAAAAATAAAATCAGCACACATCAAAGAACATGTTTAACTCATCAATAAATGAGGGAAGCATACGATATAGACTCATTCAACAGCACATGTGAAGCGCCGAGGTGCACACAGGCAGTCGGGATACGGAATGAACTTGCCAACAGGCACAAACCTGCGAAATGTCCTCTAGGCCAATAAGAGATGATTCATGTGCTTGGTAACTGAATGCCACTGTTTCAGTTTGGGATGCAGGGGCTGCCCGGAACAAGATACCTGTTGGCAAGAGCTTCTACAAAACACCTGATGGCGAGAGCTTCTGCAGACAGCACAGGTAACAGGAAGGATGGGGATGCTGAAATAAGAACACAGGACTGTGTGGGGCTCCCCCAGGAAGACCTGGAGCCCTCCTGCCTCTCCCTTACTTAGTGAGTTTTCCTCATGGTGCCCAGGCACCCACCTGTCCAGGATGCCTGTCCATACTCAAGGCAGAAATGGGAGGGATGGTGCCAATCACTGACTTTTATCAGAAAAGAACAATGCCTAGAATCTCCCATATGCCATCTGCTGATGCCCTCATTGGCACTGGAACTATGTGCTATGTCCCACAGTCTCTTCTGGGCATAAAAAAGGAAAAGAGACATCAACTCTCTAAGCCTCCCAGCAGGAGAGGGCGGGGAGGAGGCGTGGGGTCAGGTGCAGAGACCTGGAGTGCACAGTCCCTGCAGAGGAGTCCGTATGGACTCCTTTAAGACATCATGTCTTAAAGTCAGTATGTACCATGAAGGGATTACACTCATGTAGCTCCTTCCTGTGTGTGGGGATGGTGGGATGGTCAACTTCGATTGCACAAAGCAGAGATCCACACGTGAGCGGAAGCATTACATTAAAAAGATGTATAGGGGCCGATTAGTTTCAGGTTGCTGGCATGAGTCATTTTGGCCTAGGGTAGTATCTCACAAATGTGCCCTTTCCTAGGGAATGTTGTTTTAGGAGGAGATTTGTGAATTGATGCAAAAAATGTACCGAAAGTCATTGTAAATAAAAGAAAAACAGCGGCAGAAAGATTTATTCGGTCATCTGAGCCAGGGGATGTGGAGATGATTTCAGATGAGATATTAGAGAAACTGGCACCCTTTGGGGCTCGTGAAAGTATGGAAGGACAAAAATATTCCAAACATGGTGCCCCAATTTCAGAGTGAAGTCACACAGAGCCAGGCCTTGGCTGCAGAGCTGACCTTCCTTATCCCACTTGCTGCTCACCAAAGTCTCGGGAGGTGTTTCCATTTTATGAATGAGGGGCTCAGGGCACAGAGGAGCTAAGTCAGTGCAGCAAGTCCACAGGATGCAGGGAAACATCCTGGCCTTGGCTGGGTGCAGTGGCTCACACCCGTAATCTCAGCACTTTGGGAGGTTGAGGCAGGCAGATCACGAGATCAGGAGTTCAAGACCATCCTGGCCAACATAGTGAAACCCCATCTCTACTAAAAATACAAAAATATTAGCCAGGTGTGGTGGCTGGTGGCTGTAATTTCAGCTACTTGAGAGGCTGAGGCAGGAGAATTGCTTGAATCCAAGAGGTGGAGGTTGCAGTGAGCCAAGATTGTGCCACTGCACTCCAGCCTGGGTGACAGAGTGAGACTCCCTCTCAAAAAAAAAAAAAAGAGAGAAATGTCCTGGCTTCCTCTCTGACTTGATGGCTAGTACCAAGGACACTTGTTTAAGAAAGAACTGTTTGTGTGTGGCCTTCACAAACAGGGTCCTGTGTGAAACAGCCACACACAATTGCCTCCCAGCCCGGCACTGAGCTCCCGTGGACGTGAGTATGAACAGTGAGGCAGCCACATGTTTCCATGCATAACGTGTGCGGTTTCCTTCTTTCTTTCTTTTTTGAGACAGGGTTTCTCTCTGTCTCCCAGTCTGAAGTGCAGTGTTGCAATCTCCACACACTGCAACCCCATGTGTGCAGGTTCTTTTGCCAGTGAGAGGAGGCTATGAGCACTCCGTGGCAGTTCTAACCTTCAAGAAGTTTCCTTAAAACACTCACCTTCTCCTTAAAGAACGAGGTGTTATAGTTTTCGAGAAAGGACACAAGCAAACCCTAGAAACGATGGTTTTCTGGGTTTCAAAATATCCAGTGCCTGGAGCGCTCTAGCCCTTGGAAAAATCTGTCCGCTCTGCTTCTGCGTGGCCGTGGACTGGTGACACTGATGCGTCCTAATTCCTTCTGAATAAGGAGGACTCTTTGTATCTTTGTGGCTTCACGTAAATAACGTAAGAGCATTCCTGAAGCCTAGCCTGGCGCTTCTGAGTCGCACGTCTTCTTAGATTTCAGGCTGGCCTGCGGCTTTCCATGGAGACTTATCTCTCAGGCCAAAAAGGAGAATGGGCTTGGCAGAACGGCTTCTGCTCTCATCTGTGGCCCACGCTGAGCTGGGAAAGTTCAGCATCTGTGCTTCAAATAGAGGCTTTCAAAGGTGTTAAAAAAAGTCAAGAGAAGAAAAGGAAACAAATATTGAGCTATTACAAAGAGTTTTTAAGCAAGACATGCTTATTAGGCAGACTTTATTCTCTCTTGCACATTCAAAAGCATCTGATTAAACCATCCAAGGGACGTTGACAAAGCCTTTGTCTGTCTGGGCAGGATAGATAAACTGTTTCTTGGCAGATTTTGATCATCTCTCAGGCTCGACACCCAGGGAGAAAC
Source organism: Cacajao melanocephalus (assembly GCA_963573385.1). Lineage (NCBI taxonomy): Eukaryota > Metazoa > Chordata > Mammalia > Primates > Pitheciidae > Cacajao > Cacajao melanocephalus. The sequence continues at coordinate 46,709 of CAUYLG010012653.1, read as the reverse complement.
TCCAGCAGCGTGTCACGTGAGGCAGAAGTGTCAGCCACACAGAATCTAGACCACAACCTCCTCGGCTCCTGTCTGGAGCTCATCTGCAGGGCAGCTGCAGGTTGGGGCATGGTGGCCACTGCTGGTGCTTAGAATGTGTGGGACGATCTGGGCTGAGGCCAGGGACAATCATAGAGACATAGATAAAAACACAGCAATAAGCACATTTTTTTCAAGCAATCATATTCTTCAGGCTCTTCTAGAAATACAGTTTCATGTCAACAGAGAAACACTTTTCCCAGCACCCAGGGAGCCCCTGTGTCCAGCTTGTCTACGCGTGCTTGTGTGGTTTTCAGAACCATCGTGGGGCCCAAGCAGTGCAGCCGGGACTCTGAAAAACACAGGTTTCCAGCGTTTGGCCTTTCTGCATCGACCTCGCCATTTTCCCCTGGCAGCGAATAAAACACTGGATCTCTACAGGACTTCTTATCCAGAGGGCTCAACTGACTTACACAGATACCATCACTCAGATTTTGACAGGATTCTTCTTTTCATATGTGTGTGTGTGTGTGTGTTATTGTTTGTGGTTGTGTGTGAGATTGTGTGTGTGTGATTGTGTGTGTGTGATTCGGTGTGTGATTGTGTGTTTGTGTGTGATTGTGTGTGTAATTGTGTTTGTGTGGGTTGTGTTTGTGTGTGTAATTGTATGTGTGATTGTGTGTGTGTAACTGTGTGTGAGATTGTGCGTGTATGTGATTGTGTGTGTAATTGGGTGTGTGATTGTGTGTGTGTGACTGTGTGTGTGTATGTGCTTGTGTGTGTGTGATTGTGTTTGTACACACTGTGCTGGGTTAGCGGATTCTGAGCGTCTGGCTGGCATCAGATGAGGAAAGGCCGTTGAGGCCTTGTGGGAACCGGATGTGTATGAACGTCATCTGACTGACTTTCGCAGGTTAGGGGTAACAAACCAGGAACCTGACCCACAGGTGTCATTCGTTTGCATGCTTAAAGTTAACTCATAGTATTTTAGCTTTATTTAGTTAACTTTCAACTTTTAAAAACTCTAGATATTTTAATTTAAAAGTTCAGATTACTAGTGTTTCTTGAGAAATAAAAAAAGAATGTAGCCATTGAAGGTCTAGATGTTTCCGCGACAGTATTTGACAGGCATTGCGTGGCTGTGACCTCCTTTAGGCCATGGTTTTCCTCCCTCCAGCACGAGGCCGAGGGTTACTCGCTAGTTGTGATTGAGCTCAGGCTGTTGTTTTTCTCATAGGAGCCAACTGGCATAAGATTCACCCCACCTAGACCCACGATGTTTTATCTCTCATGGCAGCAGGGGGAGAAAGGGAGGGGTGTTAAGCCGTGAGGCAGTGCGATGAGACTTCAGTTTCAGAAGCACCACACTGGAAGCAAGAGTGGAGAGCCGGCAGAGCCAGGGGAATGGAGGCAGGAAGGACAGCGGGAGAGTCAGTCAGTAATCCGGGAAGTCTCAGCCTAGTGGGGCGGAGGGAAGGAGAGAGGAAGGAAGCATGGTCTAGCGTGCCAGCGTCGCGGAGGGAGGCCCTGTCCTGTGATCAGCTTGCGCCGCACTTGTTCTTCTCCATCCTCTGGCTGCTGTGACGCTCTAAGCTGCTCTGTCAGCGGTGTGTGTCTGGCCCTAAGCTGAGGGTTAGTTCCTTAGAGCTTGGAAGTATCTTCACTTTCCTTCTATCCTTGCACACCCTCGGGTGGAATGTTGTTTACACGCAGGTATCCATAAGTTATTGTGACCAACAATGCGTGGGTGTCCCTGATTCAGTCATGTACAGAAGGGCCCACGTCAATGGGAAGTTTTCAAGGTAGCAGGAGGTTTTCTAACATGTGTGATCTCTGATTTAATTAATAATTCTCAACTGGGAAGGGAGGAGAGATCCGCAAACTCTCCAGTGGGTGGCGTTTAGTTTGAAAAAAGCGCATACAGCTATGGTTTTCGTGAGGTGAAGTCCATAAATTAAACTCAGAAAAATATCTCTGTGGTGCCAGGGATTGGCAGAAGACAGAAAGCACTGCTGAGCATGAGTAAAAGACGCGAAGACACACTCTAAATAATTGTCCTATGAAGAGTGGTTTTCATGGTACCTGTAGTTGGGAAATTCCACTTTCAAAGGAGATTCCAAGTCACTCTCCACATATTAGTCCTGTTTTGGGGGATCCAGTCAGTCTGTTTCTATTGCATAGTTGGGGTCCCCATTGCACCTCAGAACAGCAGGCTCAATAGTACCTGTTTTCTGATTTGTCTGGGATAAAAACAAGAAGTGCCACCATTATAGAATGTTTAGTCCAGAAGGTACCCTCCAAGGCAATGCTACAGTTGCTAATTATTGCGAAGATATTTTTATCCCTGCGATGAATATGTGTGTCTTGTCTTGTAACTCCTGGAGTAGACGTGGAAAATGTGAGCATCTCTTCCTATTATTTTCTCTGTTTAGCCTAAGTGTTATAGAAGTAGAGAGTGAATTTTAGTTAAAACCAAGGTGTCCTCTGGGGTTTATTCCAACTCTAGAAAGGATAATAAACAAAGAATAGGAACAGAAGCAAAAATAGAAAGATGGCAGTTTGTATCAATGTAAAGAGGATATCAGGTCCCTGGTGTTTTGTTGCTTTTATGGTTGTTTATTCAATAAACAAGTTGTAAACTCATTGCCCATTTAGCCTGTTTACAAACAGGAAGCTGAGTGGTTCTACCGTGGGACAGAACTGTATTAGGTGCGGCTTCTCTGCGTTTCTGAGTCCTCCACGCTTTGGTGTTGGCTGCTTGGGTGAGAGAATAAATAGACCTGTGTTACACCAGCGCAGTCCTGGTCTATTTGAGAGAGCTCGGAAACAGTCAGATAAGTCGCAGTGAATCCCCAAAGAAAGGAGCGGGGGGTCTTTGCCATGACTTCCCTCCTCTCTTCTTGCTGGGAAGCTTCTCTGAATTCTTAGTTCATGAACTAAGGTCTGCTTTGATGGTGAACAGCACTCCATTCCACGTGCAGGAAGAATTTCTTCTCGGATTGTGTTTGTTGTGTGAGGGGCTTAGTTGACTTGAGACCCCTACTCCACTTGGTATGAGACCTACTTGTCTCAGAATATCACTATCCAGATGAATAGACTTGAGGTGCTCTATAACCTGCAGTCTCTCAGGGGTCCTAGAATCCTACAGTCTAATTAGTGATGCTCCCAACTTTCTTTCTGCTTCTCTTGATAATTGCACTGTTTATTATAGAATATGGATTTTGTTTGTTTGTTTTGAGATGGCGTCTCACTCTGTTGCCAGGCTGAAATGCAGTGGCGCAATCTCTGCTTTCTGCAACCTCCGCTTCCTGGGTTCAAGCGATCCTCCTGATTCAGCCTCCCAAATAGCTGGCACTACAGGTGTGCACCACCATGCCCAGCTAATTTTTGTATTTTTAATAGAGATGGTTTTCATCATGTTGGCCAGGATGGTCTTGATCTCTTGACTTTGTGATCTATCCGCCTCAGCCTCCCAAAGTGCTGGGATTACAGGCGTGAGCCACTGCACCTGGCCTAGAATATGGATTTCAATGGGATGTTTTAATGAATGGGATGGGGGCTGAACAAAGCATTTAATCCTCAGCCTGGCGTTTGTTGACTGAAGTAATCTATTGTTTCAGCCACTGCCTGAGGGACTGGGGATGGATGAATGAAATTCAACCTGGTAGGAAAAAAGGCACAGTGTGTTCAATGGCAGCAAGTTCTATGTGAAAGAAAATGGCACTGGGGTTGGGTGTGCAGGGAGGGTTGCCCTGGTGGAGCTCAGTTCTGGAGCAGGTGGTCGGGCGGGTCTCACTGAGAAGGTGGCAGGGAGGGAGTGCTGGACTAAGAGGTTTAAAGAAAAAAGGGAGGAGGGTGATCAGAGACACCCAAGGAGGACCTCTCTCGGGAGGATCATTGTTGAAAAGGGGAGCAAGGAAATGGGGTGAGAGTAGGAAGAAAGGGGGAGTGAGCTGAAGAGACGTTCTTTAAGATGGGGAAGGGCTAACACCTTCATGCTGAAGGCATGACCAGTGCAAAGGAGATTTCTGATGTGAGGGAGCGGGGGCGATGGGCACGTGCTGCTATTCACTGAGCTACACGGGCAGGAGGAGTCGTCCATGGCTGAGAAACATGAGGGGCACGTCTGTAGCACGAGGGACGGGGCCTAGGGGCACGCTGAGAGGCTGTGGGTACGAGGTGGGGGATCGCTGAACGAGTCTCCCAATGGCTCCTGCTTCTCGGCGAGGTGGGAGCCACAGTCATAAGCTGAGAGTGTGGCGGGGAGGAAACCGCACTAGGAGAAAGTTTGAAGACCAAGGACAGAGCAGTAGAAAAGTCATCCCGCTGGGGTGAGATGGAAGTTTGGATTCTGGAGGGCGACTTTGTCTCCTTCATGTCATCTCATCTTGCTGCACTTGCTCACGTGACCCACCTCAGTCCTTGTGAAGTCAGCGCGGGGTTCAAAGTGGACACGTCCCAGCATTCTAGTGATGCAGAGGGGCTTTGGCAGGGAGTGCTGTCTGGCTGCAGGACTGTCCGGGACAGAGTCCCCGTCCTCAGCGTCTTCACCATCCCTATGCTTCCCGGACTCCCCTACAGAGTCAGCCCATCCTCTCCTTTCTCCTGGGAGTGCAGAGCTGGGAGGGCAGGAAGCGTTCCAGGTGCGTCTTCATCCGTGTTTAATCTGTGTGCCAGGTGTAGCTTTGTAAACACTTCTAATGTAAAATCACCACGATTACCACACCATTTAACAAAATGCCAGTAATATGTGGGGTAAGATGGAAAAGTGCTAATGGGGAAAGATTAGGAAAAGAACACGGGAATCATGAACATCTCAGGGTTGGGGGAAAACTTGGGTGAGTAAAGAAGTGTTGAGAGCATGAAGGTCTTTGGGAGAGGCAGAGGAACAGAAGCTAGAATGGGACAGTCAGGAATATGAAGTCAGAAAGGGGAAGGGAGGAATTCAAGGGAACCTTGGAGAGAAGGGGATTTTGCAAGACTGGAACCCAAGCTGAGAGCGGGGAGTGGCTCCAGGAACCAAATCCCAGAGCATGAGCGGGACTTCCTGGCAAGGAGCAGAGCTGATGGGTGACTGAAACGCTCTGCTTAGACCAGCCATGAGGATGCACTGCTTGAGATGGGCCACACTTTGGAATATGGATTGGTGATGAAGCATTTGGGTGGATGCCCTGGAAGCTAAGCTGGGTAATTTGGTTTTTATAACAATGGTATTGGCCAGGCAGCTGGTGATTAGACGGGACTGACTTGATCAGGAAGGCCTTTTAGAAAGGTTAATCCTGGCCAGGTGCAGTGGCTCACGCCTGTAATCTCAGCACTTTGGGAGGCTGAGGAGGGCAGATCACAAGGTCAGGAGCTTGAGACCAGCCTGACCAACATGATGAAATGCTGTCTCTACTAAAAATGCAAAAATTAGCTGGGCATGTGGTGTGCACCTGTAATCCCAGCTACTCAGGAGGCTGAGGCAGGAGAATCACTTGAATCTGGGAGGTGGAGGTTGTGGTGAGTAGAAAAAGGTTAATGTGCCATGCTCTGCAGAATGCATTGGAGACGACCACGGATGCTCATGTTGGAGGGAAGATGGACCTGGCCAGGGCAGGGAGGGCAGTGAGAAGTGGAAGGCATATCACTACCATGAACACCTTTTATAAGAGGTAACAGGTTTGATGCTGAGAGGGCAGGAAAGATAGGCAATAAGTCAATGTGAAAGCCAGCATTTTACTTCTGAATGTCTGGAAAAGTAGGGGTGCCTTAAAAGAAATAGGGTTTGTAAACTGAAGTTCTGATTGTTGGAGGTCTGTAAATTATGAATTCAGATTAAAATGAGTACAATCTGAGACATTCACTGGTGGACACTGGGGTGTAAATAAAAAGCAAAAAATAAAATAGAATAAAATTTGAAGTTCAATTTTTTCCCCTCCAATTCCCTCCTCCCTCAACTTCACTCTTATTTTGTTCGTTTTCTTTCTCTGTGTGGATACACTGCTGAGATCATACATCGTCTTTGCTGCCACTATTGTGAGGATTGACCTAAACCCAAGTTTGGACTTAAATCTGATTCTTAATAAGTTCCAATTTGCTTCCTGCCAACCTGCTCCTTCTTGACCAGGGGCCTGAAAGATTGGCATGAGCTCCCTGCTCTGGGCTGGAAGTGCGCTGTCCCTCTGAGAGCTGACTGATACCCTACTCAGAAGCTGTTGTCTCTGCTCTCACCCATCACGTCTTTGGAGCTTCTGTCTTGGGTCCATTGGACCAAGGAATGATTCCGTCTCCAGCCACCTGCAAGTTCAAGGCTGGACACCCTCAAATCTGGTCCTCTTCTGTGGCCTCTACCCAGACCCAGGACCCCTCTGGCCTCTCCATCTCTCAGAGGGTGATTTGCTTCCCAGGCTCACAACTTTCACACCCTTCTACTCGTTTATACTTCCACATCATCTCTACCATGTTTTGTTACTTGTCAATCAAGTCTCCTTAAAATTTGCATCTTAAAGATACTTGCATATCATCTCCCCACACATTTGGTATTTTTTTCTGGAGAGCTAAAATGGGGTGCAATTACCATAAATACAGCAGGCATTGCTCACAGGGAATCTGCTCCCGCCTGAGTCAAGCAGAAGTAAAGTGCTTCCAGGCAAATTACCTTTGTTCCTATGATGGTTTCCAGATTGTATGTAAAGTTCCAGAGTCTTTACTCATTAGTTCACAAGTTTTCTTTCCTTTTCTAGACACACCATGAAAGAACTCAGTTTGGGCAGGGGCCTCTGCATTGCAAGCTTCAGCAGCACGCAGGTCTTCACGGCTGTTCAACTCCAACTCCACTCCAGAGCCAGCCATTCTGAAGGTCATGGCAGGCACAGAGGTGATGGGGAGAGGCATGCTTCATAGGCCACACTTGGGAGAACACTAGTCTAGACTTAGCTACTCTCTGGTTCATGCTAATTTCACTAAGCTAAATATGTGACAGATTTTTCTGGAAAAGTCCATTTATTTCCAGATATATATGTTAAATGTTTTAAATAACTAATTTATCACTTGCAGAAATAGTTGAAGATTTAGAAAAAAAATTTCCATAGAGTAACTGATACAGTTAGGCTGTGTTCACCCAAATCTTCTCTTGAGTTGTAGCTGCGATACCCTCCACATGCCGTGGAAGGGACCTGGTGGGAAGTGACTGAATCATGGGGATGGGTTTTCCCGTGCTCTTCTCGTGATAGTGACTAAGTCTCGTGAGATCTGATAGATTTATAAAGGGCAGTTCCCTGCACATGCTCTCTTGCCTGCCACCATGGAAGACCTGCCTTTGTTCCTCCTTCACCTTCCGCCATGACTGTGAGGCCTCCCAGCCATATGGAATGTGAGTACATTAAACCTCTTTTTTTTGTTGTTAAATTACCCAGTCTCAGTGTCTCTTCGTAGCAGTATGAAAATGGACTAATACACACCTATATCAATAATGAAGAGGATTGCAGCTGCCAAAAGAGGTAAAACTCAAGAGTGAGCACTTACATTCTTTACTGAACATTTTTACTATTTAATTATGCAGCTTGTGGGATCAGTTGCTGTTATGTCACTGGGACAAATCATGATGAACTGTGAGTCCATTAAGCCACTTTTTCTTTATAAATTGCCCAGTCTTGGGTATTTCTTCATAGCGGTATGAAAATTGACTAATCCAGTAATAATATTTGAGAAAAATGAAACTTTTTCTTTTTCCTGGACACCAGGGTTAAGCAGAAAATTGAAACAAGGGCTGGAGTATTATTTTCTGTCATTACAAGTCCCCAATGTTCTAAATCCTCCAGTGCCTGAAAATGCAGTTTAAATGATTTTTTAAAAAGTTCTCTGCAGCTTATAGCTTCAGCTTTAGCTCACACTGATTTTTACAGCTAAATAATAAAGCTGCAACAAAGGGGTTTAATAAAGGAGGCGCAGGCAGGGCTGATGGGAGGCCCCCTGAAGGTCTCCCGCTGCGATAGGAGACCTCGCTGAGAAGACCCAATCAGTGAGAACCATGCGCCACAGAGGAGGCTTGATCAGGCAGACAGCAGACCATGCCGTATGGTAAGAATTCCTCAATTTATGCAGCTTGTTCAGACTAGTGAGTCCTGAAGCTTCCACATAGCAAAAGCATTTGGTATCTCATGGAAGAGGTATTTAAGGAAAATCTGCCCCCAAATCATTGTGCCATTGTCACGGACTCCTATCCAGTCCATGGAAAGGCTCGAGTAGAAGCTATTTTTAAAGAATGTTAATGAGACAAAACTTAGGCACATAAAAAAATAAAGAATGTTAAAAAATCCCTTAAGTCTCTTCATCAGGTAGTGAATTTAGCTCTTTGTGTTCTTTTTAAAGTGTGAGATAATCTAAGTGAATTAAATGTGAACTTGGCTGGTTTCTGGACACAGAGGCAACCGTCTTGTCGGGGCTGCCCTGCCTGTCCTCTCCTGGGTGGATGGAGAGTCAGGGAAGAGCTTGGCTTGCACTTGGAGATGGTGAACGAAAGAAAGAACTGGGCTAAGAGGGAGGCAGCACCAGTGGTCTCTCTGTGGGCCACAGTCCTCAGCCCAGGGCAGGCTGCATTTCCCAGCATGGGCTTCCCGGGGCGCCCTGGAGATCTCTCCTGGCACCTGCTGTTGGGTTTGTCATCCCCTCCTGTCTCTGGCATTTGCCCTGAACTCCGTGAGGGTGTGAGCTTTGGTCTCTTTCCCTGGGCACCTCCTTAGCGCTCAGGACAATGCCCACTGAGTTCCTTCTGTTCATGGATAACACAGGGGAATGGCAAAACCCTCTGAGAGCAGTGCTGGCAGTGGAGCCATGGAATCCTAGGAGTCGAGGAACTGAAAGGGTTCCATGTGATTCTTTGTTTTTAAGTCTACCTGGCAGCAGCAGCGTCCTCAACTCCTGGCAGCTGTGAGTTTCAGTTCCCACCTCTGCCTGTGACAGGGGCCGGAAGGGCCCAGGAGGGAGGACAGGGCAAGTCCAGGCTGTGGTCTTCCAGCCACAGCTGCTGGGGAGAAGCCCTTTGCTCCTCAGGAAGGGCAACGGAAGAGATGGGAGCTCAGCCTTGCAGGGGGCCGGTGCCATGGGGGCCTTTTCTCTATGTTTCCCTGTTTGCATGATGTAGAGACAACACATGCCTCTCACCACTTTGGAATACAGAATATTTGGGAAAGTAACAGTTAAAAGGTTTCATGGAAGCAGAGGTTTGCACTGCAGGAGAATCTGGAATGTTTGTTCTCCTTTCATGGGAGTCAGAGGACACGGGTGAGCTACACAGGCTTGGCATCGAGTGCTCCCAGATCCTCCGAGGGAGGCAAAGTCTGTCCCTGCCCCGCTGTGCATCTCCCTCTTTAAAAAATTGATTCCATTACTGAAGAAAGAGCTGAGAGAAAGAAGCCCAGGACATGGGTGATATTTTCTGCCAAGGCATTCAAAAGGCATTTGATAAAGTATCATATAGAGGACTCATATGAAAGTGAGGATTTATGAATTACAGAAAAAAAGAAGTCACTTGAAAATGAGGTGGAGAAGAGAGCCAGGAGCTGTGATTAGTCACCATGACAGACAGTCGAAAAATAGGACTCGTCGTGGCTGGTTTAGGGAGCTGTCCCTCAGCCGTTGACAGCAGGCCCTGCCGCAGCTGTAAGTCACAGGTGAAGGAGCCTGAAGCTTCTCAGGTGTGAGTGCCTTAGTTTCTCCAGGCTCCGCTGGCCAGCAGGGTCATCTGGAGGACGCCCATCAGAGGACAAGGAAGGGCTCTGAGCATCCAGGGCGTGGACCACAGGAGCCAGCACAGCCACTGATGCGGTTTGACTCATGTCTCATTGTCATCCCCAGTGTTGGAGGAGGGCTTGGTGGGAGGTGATGGGATCATGGGGGTGGATTTCCCCCTTGCTGTTCTCATGATAGTGAGAGTTCCCATGAGGCCTGGTTGTTTAAAAATGTGTGGCACTGCCCCCTTTGCTCTCTTCCTCCTGCTCCGGCTGTGGAAGATGTGACGGCCTCCCCTTTGTCTTCCTGAGACCTCCCAACCATGCTTCCTGTGCAGCCTGCAGAACGGTGAGCCAATTAGACCTTTTTTCTTTATAAGTTACCCAGCCTTAGGTAGTTCTTTACAGCAGCAAGAGAATGAACTAACACAGCTCCTTGTGCCCCCTCTGATGCACGATCTCAGCAGCCTCGGGGGCTTTTCCCAGGGTCTGCCGGTCTCTGTGGCTTGGGGAGCTGAGCATGAGGAGGGTGCGATGACAGGTGGCCAGCGCTCTGTTCACCTGGGAATATTTGGCCTTTAGGACTGGGACACTCTTCTTCAGATCGTGGCGACACAAGGGTCCCTCTCACAACTTAAAGCATGAGCAGTTTTGGGGAAGACCAGGTTTGCCTTGTTCCCTTCTGGGTTCCCCCAGTTCCAGAGCTGAGGTCTCACTGTGGCCTTGGTGCACTGTGTTCTCAGAGATGGATCTGGGTGAGAAACCTGACAGTCGTCCTGGCCTCCCCAGAGCCGGGCCTTCACTTACCTGGTGTGCTACTGTATGCTCATGTGGGTCTTCCTTCCATGCACATCCTGTTAAATTTCCAGGGCTTGGGAGCTGGAGAGGGGCCAAGGTGGCAGCAGAAGTGGCAGCGTGCCAGTCGGTCACACCCAGGCACACCACTCAGTGGTTCCCACAGCTGTTTGTGGGCATTGCATTACTGCCGGCTGACATGGTTGGGATGTGTCCCTCCAAATCTGGTGTTGAAACGTGGTCTTGTGTGCCCCGTGTTGGAGATGGGCCTGGAGGGAGATGTGTGGGTCATGTGGGGGTGACTCCCCTACGAGTGGCTTCCTGTGCCCCCCATGTTGGAGGTGGGCCTGGAGGAAGATGTGTGGGTCATATGGGGGTGACTCCCTCATGAGTGGCTACCTGTGCCCCTGTGTTGGAGGTGGGCCTGGAGGGAGATGTGTGGGTTATGTAGGGGTGACTCCCTCATGAATGGCTTCCTGTGTCCCCATGTTGGAGGTGGGCCTGGAGGGAGATGTGTGGGTCATGTGGGGGTGACTCCCTCACGAGTGGCTTGATGCCCTCCCCTTGGGAATGAATGGGTTCTTGCTTTGAGTTCAATGAGGAGCTGGTTGTTTAAAGGAGCCTGGTACTTCCTCCTGTCTTTCCTGTTCCCTCTCTTGCCACGGGAGGTGCGGGCTCGCCCTTCACCTTCCGCCGTGGTTGAAAGTTTCCCGAGCCTTGTCAGAAACTAGTGCTGGTGACATGCTTGTACAGCCTGCAGAACTGTAAGCAGAAGTAAACCTCATTTCTTTTTACATCACCTGGCCTTGGTTATTCCTTTATAGCAGTGCAAAAGGGACTAAGACACCATCAGTTCCTACCTCACCCTTCCCGTCTTTCTTCCTCTTAGCCGTGCAAGTCCCCCGGCTTCTTTTATCAGGTGCACGATCCATAAACGCACTCTCAGGGGCACCGAGTGGCCCAGTCAGGGCAGAGTCATCTCAGAACAGGCAAATTCAGGTTTTTCTTAGACAGGAGGGCATGTTCTCAGTGTGCACAGAGTAGCTTCTGAAACACACGAGGACACGAACCAGCAATCAAATGCCCTCCACCACACACTCACTTCCTGGCTGTTCCAGTCTGTGTATGAGAAGTTATTTCAAACGAGCAATGCATCTCCTGGGGAAGAGAAAGAAGAGGACATGGAAAATAATCTGTGTTGTAATTGGCTACAACAGTGAAGAACGTTTTCAAGGAAGAGCCACTTAACTTCTGTGTTTTACGTCATCCCCACAAGAGATTCACAGAAGATAAAAGCAGTATCTCTCTTCTTAGTACACTTGAGTCGTTGGAGATTCTGGCAAAATCTCATCCATGTTTTCATTTGAATGTATCTTTGCAGGGGATTAATTTCACCCTGACCATGTAGAAGGTCATTGCGGGACCTCCCAGCCTTCTTCCTGGGATGTTGATGGGTGGCCAGTTTTACTCTCCAGAGACCTAAGACCAGAAGGGGAATCTGGAGGATGCCCATCGGAGGAGGAAGGGCTCTGAGCATCCAGGGCGAGGACCAGGGGAGCCAGCATAGCCACTGATGTGGTTTGGTGTGTGTCCTCGCCCAAATCTCCTGTCTAATTGTCATCCCAGTATTGCAGGAGGAGCCCTGGGAGGTGATTGGCTTTTCTCAGAATGCATTTCTCAGAATGTATTCCTCTCACTAAGTGACACAGGACTGTACTATAATGTTATTGAAAAGCAGTGAAAGGAGCAAGGTATTCATAATAAGTTTTGAAAGTAGTAAAAATTTAGGACCAAGCCTGGTGGCTCACATCTGTAATCCCAGAACTTTGGGAGGCTGAGGTTGGAGGATTGTTTGAGCCCAGGAGTTTGAGACCAGCCTAGGCAACGTAGTGAGACCCCATCTCTACAAAAAATACAAAAATTAGCCAGATGTGGCGGTCCGTGCCTGTAGTCCCAGCTACTCAGGAGGCTGTGATGGAAGGACAGCTTGAGACCAGGAGTTCCAGGGCACAGTGAACGATGATCACACCGCTGCACCCCAGCCTGGGAGACACAGCAAGATCCTTTCTCAAAAGGGAAAAAAATGTTGAAAATGCTTGCTAATGTTCAGTATTTACTTGGATGGTAAATATTTCACCAAGACAGATGACTTCCCATATCTAGCAAAAGACTGGGTCTAGTGTCTTTATTATTGTCATTATAAACTTAAAAATTGGTTGAAAATCAATACCCCAGAAATGATTTAATTTCCTTTATCAAATCCACATTTTTTGGCTATGAAGTCTAAGGGAAAATTCCATGGAGCTGAGTACAATTTGATGGAATATTTTGTTGCCTCCTTTCCTCGTGCCCTTGGTTTACAGAAACCATGGAAGGGAGTGGTGATTTGGATGATGGTGGGTACGTGGAAAGCTCCCGCTCTGCTCTTGTCAGAGACCAACACTCAGCTCTGCTTTCATGTCCCCATCCCATGGCCTCAGCTGAGACAGCATCCAAGGGAGCCACGGTCAGTCATCAGTCCTGTTCCCAGACGGGTCACACAGCGAAGGTTCTGCAGCTTTGGCTGAGATCTCACAGATGCACAATGCTCGATCTGCTGGTGTCTCTTGTCTCCATTCTGCAAGAGAAACCACAGGCTTCCAGGCATTGTCAGCAGAGTCTCTTTCTTCCCACTGCGATTGTGCTCTTTGCCTCATCACCAGCTCCTCCTGCCTCCTCTCTGCCTCTCCCCAGGATGTTGCTCCTCCGTTACTTGTTTGCAGATGGCTTTCTGTGACATCATCTTATAGTGGCTCCTCAGCATTCTGGCACCTTGCAGGGTGCATGCTCAGCTCAGCCAGGCCTCCCAGAAGGAGGCTCTCTAAAATAAAATGGTATTATTTAGGAATAAGGCATTGCAATGAGAACATGTACACCATAGTAAACAACGTGTTTGTCCAGGGAAGTAAAGGAAGACAAATTTTTTTAAAAGAAAAAAATGAAGATTACATATGGCTGCTTCTTTTACAAACTCATTTTTAAAATTCCCACCCTGGATTTTTAAAGAGGCGAGAAACATGCTGTCCTTCTGGAAGCTTCTCTCCTGTCTGTATTAGGCAGTTCAAGAGGAGGTATTAACTTAGACGTATTCATTTCTACAAAAAACTCAACCCTTCTCTCATATAATAGATTCAAATATCTGTTGATAACTGCATGCTGAATGTGAGCATTATTGTGTAAACTAGGATTCTTAGTGGCTGATTAGTTTGGGGTACTTACTATGTGCTAATGAGATATCATATGTATTCTTTGCAAAAATGCCAAAAAGATAGTTCTAAGTATTCCCTCGTTGTAATTTGGACTGGTGAGATGAAATATGTTTAAAAGTGAGGATACAAGAAAACATTATTTAACATTATTAGCATTTTTGATGTCAATATAATGATAAACAGTAACTTTAAAAATAATGGTCCAGTGCATAATATTGAAGACTTAGCATTACTCAAAGGAGGTGTTGCTGTTTTTATTTTTACTTTATTGTTATTTGTTTGTTTGTTGGATAGATAGGGTCTCAGTCTATTGTCCAGGCTGGAGTGCAGTGGTGTAAACATAGCTCACTGTACCCTCAAATTTCTGGGCTCAAGCGATCCTCCCACCTCAGCCCCCGAGTATAAGTGCACTGTGCTCAGTGACTCTAGGTGCACACGAACAGACCTGGCTAATTTTAAAATTTTTTGTAGAGGTGAGAGTCTCACCATGTTACCCAGATTTATCTTGAACTCCTGGCCTCAGGCGATTCTCCTGCCTCAGCCTCCCAAAGTACTAAGACTAAAAGCATAAGCCACTGGACCCAGCTTGCTGTTCATAACACTTGTAAACCATCAATTCTATATACATTGAAACCAACTTAGAGAGAAGACATTAGGGGGAAAAAGAGTCTTGTGAAATGAAACTAAGATCTAAGTGACAAAATATCATCTCAGAAATATAATTGACATGCATAAGAAGTATTCAAGATTCTGCCCAGGAGATCTGGCTGATTTTCCTACTATTTTACTAAAATCACCTGGAGAGTATGCAGCTCACTGGTTAACTCATTTTAATGTGGGTTCTACCAAAATGGGAATATAACCTAAAGGTTAGGGTAGGAGATATCTAGGTTTTGAATTAATACATTTTATGGTTTCTTTCTTTTTAGTTAAAACACACAGGCTCTCAAACCCTAGCTTTGAAATGTGATTGTGTGAGTCAGTTCAAGATCCAAATCTGGTTTCAGCCTCCATTTGAGACCTTCTTCAGACCCAGTGAGAGGCCACCGGCCACCCATGATTAACATGTCCGAGGTGGCTGCCTGTGGGAGCACCGTGTAGGCCACAGAGCCCTGGTGTTGTGAGGGGCTGCAGGCCTGGGGGCGTCCTGCCAACCTCTTCCTCTGCCTCCCGCCTTCAGAGGAGGGTGAGGGTCCTGACCACCCTCTATGACACAAAGGACTGTCCCCTCACTCTTCTCATTTCCCAGTTCAGATGGCTGGCTTTTAACCACCTGCAAAGCACATTCATAATGATCTTCCTCTTCTGAAAATCTCATATATTCTCTGTATAAGAACACTTTGTAAACACACCGGTGCACACACACACGCACACACACGTGTACACACACACAGGAATACACAGACACACATACACACACATGTACACACACGTACACACAGAGGAATACATAGACACACGTGCACACACACAGGAATACATACACACACACGCACACATGCACACACAGAGAGGGATGTCTGATTTCTCCTCCCCTGGGCTTTTCTAGGGCCCTGGTGCTGAGGAGATGAAATGCTGCCTCTCTGGACTCAGCTCACTTTGGAAAGGCTTATCTTATCTGACACAGTCACAAACCATAAAATTAAAAGTTAGCCCCTAAGCGGAGGTCTGCTCTGTGTCCTGGCTTAGCAGTGAAAGCCCACAGGACCCTTCACGTGGCAGCCGTGTGCCACTGATCCCGATTTCCATGCAGCTCAGCTCAGAAGACAAAACTGCTCTACTTTAGTGAAAGCCACATTTTTCTTTTCTTTTTTAAACAGGCTGAGTGTGCCTGGGCCCCTTGTCTCACTACTGTGAGGTGTGGGGATTTCTTTAAGATGCAACGTCCCTCTTTGTTATGAGAAGGAAATGAAATCCAGTATTTGCTTGGCCCAGAGTCTGAAAAACTCAAAGAGCTGAGTTAATGGCAGCGCTGCTGGGGTTAGGGAAGAGGTGTGGAGCTTTCGTGCACTCTGCCTGGCTGCCCTGCCCATGCATCCAGCGTTCTGGCACTGCTGCCCCTGCTCCTCGCTGGAAATTTCAATCCCGGTCTGCAATCCGTCCCCTGGGAGAAATCTTTCTGCAGAGGAAGGGCCATCTCTGCAGTCCCTTGGGGGGCACTGGATCCGCTGTCAGGGGACTCTGGTTCCTAGAGTGTGTGTCCTGATTCCCAGACTGCAGGGTGCTGGCTGCCAGGAGGAGGGTGATGTGAGACCCAGTGCCAGGGCACCCTCTGTGCTGCTATGGGGGACCCTTGCCTGTTTAGAGCCACCTGGCTGAGAAGAGAAGCCTGCAGCAATGCCTCCATGCTAGAGGAGACAGTAGGTGGAGAAAACCAAAGGCAGCCACTGTTTTCAGCAGAGCGTGGGGCAGGTGGCTCTCAGGACTCCAGGGCATGAGCATTCACTGGAGAAGATGCTGCCCATGAGGCTGCCTCCTGGGGTCGGGGCCACCAGCTCCCCATGGGAGGGGGCTTCATGGACCACCAGCTCCCCTTTGCGGGGGTGCTTCAGAGGAGTTTCCTCTTCCGCCCCATCTCCCGCCAAAGCCCTGCTCTGCTCCCCTGAATGCAGGGGGTGGCTGTGCAAGCATCGTTCCAATCACAGTCATTTAGAAAATAACTTAGGACTGATGCTTAATTAGCATGCGGCACAGTGACAATTATGTATGCATCAAATGTGTCGGGGAAACTTTTTGCTCATTTTGTCTGATTAAGACGCTAGAAGCTGTTCATGTACACTAGGCTTTCACTGCTTGGTGACCACGTAGGATGGTGCTGCTCTCACCTCGGTGGCCGACTTTGTCTCCGCGGCCAGGAAAGGAGCTCCTTGCAGGGCCGGGAGCTGATCTTACTGAATACACAGAAGGCTATTGACTCCTGTATTTTTAGTGCATAAGTGAATAAATTAAAAAAAAAGATGAATACAGGAATAAAAAATGATTCATTCAAAAATCATATTTATGAATAATATTGTTATTGATCAATGCCATTCCATATATCAGGGTGTTATGGGGTAAACTGCATTCCCCCAAATTTATATGTTGAAGTCCTAACCCCCAGGACCTCAGAGTATGACTTTATTTGGAGACAGGGTTTTTTTTTTCTTTTCTTTTTTATTTTTTTGAGGAGGAGTCTCACTCTGTTGCCTAGGCTGGAGTGCAGTGGCACAATCTCAGCTCACTGCAACCTCTGCCTCCTGAGTTCAAGCAATTCTCATGCCTCAGCCTCCTGAGTAGCTGGGATTACAGGTATACACCATCATGCCCAGCTCATTTTTGTATTTTTGGTAGAGACGGGGTTTTGCCATGTTGGCCAGCTGGTCTCGAACTCTTGACCTCAGGTGATCTACTTATCTTGGCCTCCCAAAGTGCTGAGATTACAGGCATGACCCATTGTGCCCAGCCGGAGACAGGATTTTTAAAGAGGTGATTATGGTAAGATGAGGTCATGAGGATGGGCCCTAGTCCACTTGGCCTGGTATCCTCATAAGAAGAGATTGGGACGCAGACACCCTCAGAGGGACAGACACAGAGAGGGTTGGCCCTGTGAGGACACAGGGAGAAGATGCCGCCGTCTGCAAGCCACAGAGAGAGGCCTCGGGAGGAACCAGTGCTGTTGACACCTTGACCTTAGACTTGCAGTCTCCAGGACAGTGGGAAATGACTTTCTGTGGTGGAAGCTGCCCTGTGTATGGCGTTTTGCTGTGGCAGCCCTGGTGAACGAACACAAGATACGTGTTGAGCGATTGATGCACGTTATCCCATCTAAGCCTTACGCCACCTCTGTGAAGCAGGCATGGCCATGCCCATACCGAATGTGAGGACGCTGGGTTTAGAGAGGTGAGGGCCTTGCCCAAGCTCACTCAGAAGACATTGGACAGGAGGGCGTGGGGAGCCGGGTTCTCTCTGTTCAGCCTCATGTTCTTCTGGCTGCCGTGTCTCATGCTCTTTTGTGTACAAAGCTATGTCTAAGCCACTTCGTGCCACATAAAGTGAGCGAAATGGGAGCTTGTTTCTTGCCACGACGCAGGAATGACCTGTGTCTTTTTTCACTCAATGCAACATTTAGTGAACATTTACTGTTTACCCGGCATTGTGGGAGGCGTTGGAAATTCAGAGATTAGCACCATGAGGTTTCAGCTTCCATGAGCTCACAGTTTGATAAAAAACCAAATAAACATGAAAGTCAAATGCCACAGCATCTACACAGTAGGAGAAGTGGCTTCATTACTGCCCACCCTTCCTATGACTACATTGTTAGTTAACAGTATAAATTATTTTGCACATGATCTTTCTGTTTTACAGTTTTCTCCTCTTGGTGTTCTTTTTTTAATATTAGTATATACGGCCGGGCACAATGGCTCACGCCTGTAATCCCAGCACATTGGGAGGCTGAGGCGGGTGGATCACGGGGTCAGGGGATAAAGACCATACTGGCTAACATGGTGAAACCCCATATCTACTGAAAATACAAAAAGTTAGCCAGGCGTGGTGGCACACACCTGTAGTCCCAGCTACTCAGGAGGCCGAGACAGGAGAATCGCTTGAACCCAGGAGGCAGAGGCTGCAGTGAGCCAAGATGGTGCCACTGCACTCCAGCCTGGGCAACAGAGCCGGACTCCATCTAAAAAAAAATATGGTATATAATCATGGTACATATTTTTGGGGAGCATGTGCTAGTTTGATACATATGCGCGATGTGTAACCACAGCTTTTTTCTCTCCAGCTAGATTCTAAGCTCATGGAGGTGGGAGTGGCTGCATTTCCCTCTTCCCTGGATACCTCCTATGGGTTCTGGTTTTGCATCTGGTATCCCCACTTCATCCCTCCCTGCCTGACACTGAATGTGTTTCTAACCTTCTCATGATCTCAATGCCCTCATCTGAAAATAGGGATAAAGTAGACCTAAATCACTATTTTTGGAGGATAAAACGAAGTAATCCATGTAAAGTATTTTTGCCAAGAGCTTAGGACATGTTAAGCCCTGAATAAATACCAGCTTCTGTGAAGCAAATAATTAAATTAGGTTGGTTTATTGTTACTTTGTTTATGGAAGGTGAGATGGTAAATTGAGAAAATAAAGCAAACGTTTCTTTCTTTCCAGTCGTCTGTGATTGTGATGTCTATGACTGAAAAACACCACCTCCAGGCCAGTGTTCCTGAGCTGTGGCATCACCGAGGCTGGTCCGTCTCCCAAGTCCAGCTCAGTGCTCTGCATGTGGCAGCAGCTCCTCCGTGGTGCTGCTGAACCCATTCCTGACAGGCATACACCATCATGCCTGGCTAATTTTAGTATTTTTCGTAGAGACGGGGTTTCACTGTTATTAGTCAGGCTGGTCTCTGACTCCTGACCTCAGGTGACCTGCCTGCTACAGCCTCCCAAAGTGCTGGGATTACAGGCATGAACCACCACGCCCAGTGGCATCACCTCAATTTTAAGCACCCCCCTCAACGTCATCTCGCCCCAAACCTTTGCAAGGGTCGAGCTGGCTCTGAGACTTGGGACTTGGCTGGAGGCAGACCTGGAAGCTTGTCTTCCATGACCAGCAGATCTGGGTTTAGCTGAACAAACTCAGTTTCTTCCCCGAATTCTCCTCCAACCCTCCCTATCAGATTCGCTCCTCTCTCTCAGGGAAAATGGGAAGACAGGAAAGAGGGCAGTGTGGGCCCTGCCTGAAAACCTCCAAAGGGAAACAATGCCAACAAACCACTGTGACTGAGGCCTTTGACTCATCGACTTAGAAAGAACTATACCTTATGCTTACAGCATGGACATACACGGGAAGGAATCTGTGATTTCCAATTCTGTGTTTAAAAAAAAAAACCATAGGGCTCTAATAAAGGTCAAATGATTAATTTTTCAATAATACTTTCTTTCTTTTAAGTTCTGGGGTATATGTGGAGATGTGCAGGTTTGTTAACGTAGGTAAACGTGTGCCATGGTGGTCTGCTGCACCGATCATCCCATCACCCAGGTAGCAAACCCAGTATGTCTTAGCTATATATCCTGATGCTCTTCTTCCCCTGACCCACCCCAGACAGGCCCCAGTGTGTGTTCTTCCCCTCCCTGTGTCCATGTGTTCTCATTATTCAGCTCCCACTTATAAGTGAGAACATGAGGTGTTTGGTTTTCTGTTCCTATGTTAGTTTGCTGAGGATAATGGCTTCTAGCTCCATCTATGCCCCTGCAAAGGACATGATCTCATTCCCTTTTATGGCTGCATAGTATTCCATGGTGTGTATGTACCACATTTTCTTTATCCAGTCTATCAATGATGAGCATTTGAGTTGATTTCATGTCTTTGCTATTGTGAATAGTGCTGCAGTGAACATCCACGTGCATGTGTCTTTACAGGTATATACCTAGCAATGGTACTGTTGGGTCAAATGGTATTTCTGATTCTAGGTCTTTGAGAAATTGCCACACGGTCTTCCACAGTATTTGAACTATTTACAGTTGCATCAACAGTGTATAAGTTTTCCTTTTTCTCCACAGCCTCTCCAGCATCTGTTGTTTTTTGACAAAAAACAAAAACAAAAACAACCCACTTTCAATCTACAATTAAATTTAATGTACTTAGAAGCCAAGGGAGAAATGTAACTTGTTTAAAGCCACGTGTTGGAAGTGCTGGAGTGGTGTAATTGAAAATATGACAAAAAATGACTTTTGTGTAATGGCTTTAGTGAAATTGGTCAGACTAAATTTCTTAATGTCTCCTTAGATCTAACACTCCATGCTTTGATGTGTAAATGCAATTCATTATAATCAGAGTTGGTGCTTTTTAAATGTCCTTTTTATACTTTTTTTTTATTGTGGTACTTTTGTTCCTCATTGTTGAGGTGCTTCCAAATTGCTGGAAAGCAGTTGACCTTGAGTACCTAGACATTGCCCCTGGAGTATTGTTAAAAATTTGTTTTTTTAGTAATCTGATGGTGGGGATAAAGGTCAATTTTAGCTCAGCTCTGTCCTGCTAATTATGGGTTATAAGAGCTCTTTTCTGAATTAATAAGGTTTGACTGTAATTTAGGCTGAAGAGCATGTCTCAGGAAGACCTGGGCCACTCTGAATGTGTGAGGGCAACAGAACCAAACTATTCCACTCTCAAGAGTTTTATTTATTTTGTAACTCAAAACATATGCTTGAAAAATGTGAATCCTGACTCTGTTTTAAATAATATATTCTGAATGATACATATTTGCTGACATTGAATATGCTACAATATATTTAGATCAATAAAGCCCAGAGACCTTTCTGTTATAACATTCATTTTGGAGATTTGAGAAAACAAAGAATATTAGGGCCAACTTGGGTTGTATTTTAAAGTATGATGAATTTAGATATGGAAATGGGCTCCTCAGCAGAAGTGTGCCCTTTCGGTCTCATGTGGGCACATCTCTGAGGCAGGTCTTTGCCAAGCAGCCACATTTTCATGAGAAGAGCCAAGGCAGCCCATTGTGAATACGCAAAGATCCCAGGCACAGTGGCGCATCTTTGACATGCCAGGGAAATGTTCTCACGCGGTGAATGAAATCTCCTGGGAGAGCCATAAATCCTGCTCAACAAATTATACACTAACAGGTTCTTAGGGGAATTCAAATAAATCCTCACAACAGCTTAGCAGGTAATCTCCAGATCAGATTCCCATTTTTCTTAAGAGTAAAATAATATATGGCTTCTTATACTCTCCCAGTGAAATGCTATATATCAAAGTTATGAATTTAGTCGAAATATTGATCCTAAGCCAAAGTGAAACTAAGGGAAAGTTTAACGCTTTTCACCACAAAAGAGAGGGATGAGGGGAATGTGCATAAAATGTGCTTTATAAAGTGAAGCGTTCTAGGGGAGAGGAGTGGAAAAATCCAGATACCCAAGGTCTTCCTCATGTTATCAAGTTAAGGGAAAGCTGCAGAATTGGCTGCTCAGTGCTGTATTTGCTCAGCAAGTTGTCACAGAGAGCTGCCCTGGCCATAAGCAGACATGAGATAGTCCGCAGAGAAGGAAACGCTCTTAACATTGCGCGAGTCCTTTCAAATGAGTTTTATTGCATGGCAGATCACACATGTCATCGTATCAGAGTTCTGTTTGGTGTCTTTCGGGGAGATACTGCCATGTGTGGAAGGCAGAGGTTTGGTAGAATTTGGCAGGATACTCATGTGTATCTTGGTTAGCAGAGAGCTGAGCAAGTTTCCAAAAATTAGATGAATGCAGATGACATCAATGGGAAATTCAAACTCTCCTTTCCTTTTACCAGTAACAGAAGCTCAGGACAAGCAAAATCAGGAAAATTACCTTTCTTTTCCACCTTAGTTTACCAAACCAAGTCAGCCCTCCCAAATCCCCTGTAGCATCTGTGAACCTCATGTGCCACAGGGGAAATACTTTTAAAAAAAGTCTTTATATTATAAAGAGCCTTTCAAAGGTTGTTTATCATTCAATCATCTGTATGCTATCTAGAATTTATGAGTCAGATGCATTTCTGGCTGGAGCTAAAAGGGATACCTCAACAGAAATGCTGCACACATGGGGGGGCTCTGATTTTTATTTTTAATGTTTGAAGCATGACAGGAGATCCCACAATTGCTGTCCATTGGTGTGAGTTGCTAGATGTGACTTATCAGACAACCACAGTCAAAGTCCTAGGTAAACCAAAGGAGCTCTTCTAAATAGGGTATTACTTATTTATTTGGGGGATTTATAAAAACGTAACCATCATGCAGAGCCTCTGGGTGCATGAATAATGCAAAAGTACAAAACATTAAGAAACAGAAACAAACAGAAGCCAGACGCATAGTTCCATTTCTCTCAACAGACAGAAACCACTTTTTGATCAATACATTGAATTACAAAGAGGAATTGCTAAAAAATGCAAACGGGAATTTAATGAGACATAAAAGATTTAGTCATCAAACAAATGCTTTCCTGCCATCTTGCATGCACGGTGGTAGGAGCGGGTGTCTGGGAGCGGAGGCCAGTGTTGGAACAAGTGACAGAACCACTGACTTACAGGGTTTTGTAATTAAGGGGCACCAGTGGGACAGTGTCTTCCTGGCCACAGGAAAGGCAAGAACAGGGACTTTTCAGAGAAGACCATGTGGCCCAGCGCTGTGGTCTCAGGAACTTAAATCTCAAGCTCTGGCTCCTTCTTGTGTGTGGCCCTTCCATGTCTATTTCCTGGTGCCCTGATGGGGCCTGCTGGTGTTTACAACCTGTCAATCTTGTTCCCGTAACTCCATGGCTGGGCCATTTCTGGCAGCTCTAATCCTGATGACTCAAATGAGTATTTCGCTCAATTTGTTTTTCTCTTGGGTGTTAATCTCTAGCCCTGTTGGTTTGAATCACTGGTTACCACAATTTCTCAGTTATAGATGACATTTCTTCAGATTCTTTCTCAAAACTCTACTCTCCCACGGAAAAAGCTAGACCCCTCTGCTGTTTCCCAGGCCTATAGGAAGGACAGGATTGTGGCTAATTGCATGCTCCCGAAGAGGGGAGAGAGAGCATAAAGAACAATGGCTCTTCCTAGTTTATTGAGACCATTTGTAAATGTTGGCAAGAGACAAGGAATTTACCCACTGAGACCTAAATACAAAAGAGAAATTGCTCAAACGGATGGTAATTACACAAAGGGTGTATATACTCACTAGCAAGAGAAACTTCACTCAATGTAGAAAGCCCCGTAGGCTACTCATTAGTGCTTTTTAAAGCGATCCTTTAGGCTGGTTAAAACACCATCAGTGGAATATCAGGCTGGCGTTCTGCAGTGATCCAGCGCAACTAACATCTGTACTTCAGGAAAGATGGAAATTCATGGTCCGGAAGGAACTAACATCTATGCTTCAGGAAAGACAAATATTTGTGGTCCCAACTTCACTGGGGCTCTTAGAGAAAGGAGCATTAATGTCAGGATGAGAAGAGATATTAAGTTTTAAGACGTGAATTGGAGACCTTTCCCCATCATCTTTTATTTATTTATTTATTTATTTATTTATTTATTAAAATTGATTCTAAAATGTAAAATATGAAAAAAAATTTCTGAAATCACTGGAAAACAAGGTGTTATGGAAAAGCCAGATCCTTTACCATGTCTGAGGCTATGAGATGGTGAGAACAGACCATGAGAAAGCCCAGTGACCCCAGTAAGGCTTGGCAAGGGTCCACCAAGGTGCATAGTAGATGGATTTCTCCCAGAATCCAAGGACCTGCCACCCACCAGGCTCACAGCAGCAGGAACTAGGGGAGTGCTCAGCTCTGAACACAGGGAGGCTGGCCCCCACTCCTGACCTGATCCTCATTCACCGTTGATCCCACCAAACCCAGCTCAGCAAAACCAGCAATGCATATCACTGCTGTGTTGTGGGGTCCAGGCAGAATGGCAGACACGCAGCTAACATTGGATGCCAGCTAATATGGAAGAGGAAAGCCCAAAAGATTCTAGCAGAGAAGGTTTTGTTGCCATGCTTAGACTTCCTAGTAAAACCTGTGGTTTTCCACCTGACAACTATAGCTCAGTCTTTAAACACATATCTGTAAGTTCTCTTTGCCAAAAGTTAGACAAGACTCAGGGTTCAGATCAGGGAGCCAGGGATACAGTGAAGGTTTCTGAAAACTCTGCCAGATGCCTGCACATAGAGTGACTAAATTTACTCCTAGGATTCATTTATGTAGACAAACAAGGGCTTGCTGCTGTGGGTTGCTAATCAGGACGATAGCCATTGATAAAGAAGAGGTAGACATCCCCAGCAATTTTCCTGTCACTGCATAAATGCTGGAGAACAGGACCATTGCAGAGCATGGCTATGAATTTTAAGAACCTGGCACACAGTAGATGCCCAGTTAATGTCTGTGGAATGGCAGTCACCTGAATAAAAAGTGTGCCTTTCAGGGCATAGCCTTCATGCATTGCCCACGGCAGGTGCAGTTCTAGCCAGCACCGCACTGTTAGATTCTGAGTAGAAGAAGGGTCGGTGAAGGCAGGTGAGAAGGCAGTTATGGGAACACACCCTGACCCCGTGAGATTAGCACACATGTGGAGGTCCCACGAAAGACAGCAGGGACCCCTGGGTTTTTAGTAACTGTATTTCTCAGGCTGGCAGTTGGACCCTCCAATTAAGTGAAAGAAAATTGAGACAATGTGAATGTCCCCCTTCTTTGTGATCTAATAGAATTTAACATGATCTTTAACAAATTCGCTGCAAATTTCTCAACTGTATATATACAGATATCTCCCTACAAATGAGCAGACAGAAAGAAACTACTAAATTTGTGGAAAGATATGCATCTTCATAAAAATAAAGTGGGAAGTTTCAGGTATAGTGGGTTTTTTTTAGATTAATTTATATCTTGAAAAAAGTGAGAGCAAAAAAACAGCACCTTCCTAATATTTGTATTCTCATTGAAATTTGGGATTGCATGCTTCAAAATAGGCAATCGAAGTTTAGTCAATAACACTTTTAGGTGAAACACCTGATTCCTGAATTAAAATGGTTGATTATTGACTGCATAATGAGACAGTTGCAATTGTAGAAATTATTCACAAACCGCAAAGTAACAGATAAGGAAATGAACATTATGAAAACCTGAGAGGAAAATTTCTCAAAATTCTCATTTGGGAGATGGCTGAGATATAAAAGAAATGGCATCGAGTATTTACCTAATGAAATACAAAAGTTATTCTCAAAGAAAAGTTATTACATTTTTATAAATTTTAACATAAGTGTAACTATAGATGTCATTCATGTTTATATTTATTTTAACCTAGATTATATTTATGTAAATAGATAAATGTAAAAAAATATATACATAAATACAAAATTATCATAAAATTTACATCATATTTATGGAAATATATGTGTAATTTAAAAAGTAGATTTTATGCAAATATAATTGTTAAAAGGAAAATTTGTTGCTGAGATATATTGATAATCTGTGCATCAATAGGTCAAGTCATTCCAAAGTCATTTGCAAGCATGTTGATGGGAAAGGAGAAATCCAAGGACAAAGTTTTGTACATGGGAGAGTTAACATCAGAGCAGTTCATGTTCTTGATGTAGAGAAAAGGATTTAAAACATGCTTTACATAATTGTAGAATAAAAAGAAACTGCGTTGGCTGGGCGGCGTGGCTCACGCCCGTAATCCCAGAACTTTGGGAGGCTGAGGCGGGCGGATCACGAGGTTAAGAGATTGAGATCATCTTGGCCAACATAGTGAAACCCCATCTCTACTAAAAATACAAAAATTAGCTGGGTGTCGTGGTGGGTGCCTGTAATCCCAGCTACTTGGGAGGCTGAGGCAGAGAATTGTTTGAACTGGGAGGTGGAAGTTGCAGTGAGCTGAGATCACACCAGTGCACTCCAGCCTGGGGGACAGAGTGGGACTCCATCTCAAAAACAAAACAAGACGAAACAAAAAAAACTGGATTAATTGCAAATAACTTGAGAAAAACAAAAAAAGTCTGGGGAAATTTGAGAAATGCGTCAGAACATAGGAAAGTACAAGAATAGTGAGAAAGTGTTAAACGATGAAACATACTGTATCATAGTTATGACGATTGTCAAGATATACCGAGTATATTCATTTTATGATATTAAAAGACAATTCTCTCATATTGAGCAAGAAACACAATATATTATTTACAAAGAAATCTAAGAAAACAAGGCAAGGAAGAGATAAAAATTAAAAAACTAGTAAATAGATACTGTGCACATGTAAATAAAATAATTCACAGATTTAAATAAATTGGAAAAGACTGAATTCAAAGCAAAAAGACTTCATCTCCCTTGAAGATAAAACACTTATATATATTTACTTACTAAATATCATAGTATCAACACGAACTGTTAAAAAATTAAACTACGATTATAATGGAAGCTCTCTTTTTCTGACAAAGCTAGAAAATAAACCATGTAAACTCATCCTAGACAGCTGAAGTAATGTAGTTACCAGGCTAAATTCAATAGATGGATATAAAACATTGTTCATGGTGGGAAGAATACAGTTTCTTTCCAAATATATTTGCAACATAAACAAAACATGGACTCAAAAACATGCATTAAATATCTCAAAGAATAAAGAGTATGCAGAATCCACTGCTCAGCTATATTAAAACTAGCAATTAACAAAAAAAGAACCAATTTGCAAAATTTTGCAGAAACACCTACAACTCTTGATTTGATGAGAAAACAGCAGTTGCAATTTTATACAAAGTAGAAACTAAGTATAATATTATGTTTCAAACACATGCTGTCCAGTAAATGTTGTACTCCAAATAAAATTTATATTTAGAAATACTTTATTATTAAACTGCAAAGAACATATAATAAACTTTTTTTTCCAGAAGCAAAAAATTAGGAGATATGGAAAAGGAGACCTAATATCAGGAATAAAGTTAAATAGAAGACAGAAAGCACCAGAATTAATAGAGGACTTTAATATATGATATTTGAGAAACAGTCAAAATGGTACATGTACATAGACTGAAAATAAAACCCTCAAACATTAGTCAAGAATCAAAAAGAGAAAATCCATGTGCAACATTAAGTTTAGAAAGGGGATATAACAAGAGATAAAGAAAAATTAAATTGGTAAAGAAAATTTAGTGTAAAAGTCCAAGCAATGATTTTTATTCTCATTGTCAAATAAATATTTTTTAAAGATGTGTAGTTAAACCATCTCATGATATAATTCTTCCTTTCTTTTCTTTTTTTTTTAAATGACATTATCTCAATTTTATAGAGAAGTTTCATGAAAGCACCATAAAGCTTCCTGTTTCCTGAACCATTTGAGGGTAACTCACCCTCAAAAACACCCTCAGTTTTTTTACCTATGTATTCTACAAACAATGACTATCTATCTGTCTACTCGACAATCTATTATCTGTTCTGTCATCCATCTATCTGTTGTCTTATCGATCTATCATCTATTAGTCTATCATCTACAGATATTCTACATCTCTCTATCTACTTATCTATCAATCATCTAATCTAATCTATCCTCTATGAGCTGTGCAGGTAACTAGCTATCAATAAATCTATATATCTGTACATAAATATATACACATATAGAAAATATATGGGTGTCTATCTAATCTATCTACCTACCTATTTATTCTATCTCTCTATCCATAAAATCATCTATTCTATCATCAATCCTCTATCCATTCAATCTATCCATCCACCTACTATCTATTCTGTCATCTATTTCTATTTTTCTATCATTCCTATCATCTATACATATTTGTCATTTATTTATCATTTATCCATTTATCATCAATTATCCATTGTCTCCATTCATTTGCCATCTATTATATTAATCTATCATCTATCCTGTTTTTCTATTGTCTATATCTGTCTATAATCTGTATGTCATCTACCTACCTACCTGTTTAATTATTTATAATCTATCAGTGTATTATCTATTCTATCACCCATCGATTAGCTATCAGTTTATTTATAATCTGTCAGTCTATCATTCATCTATGCTATCCTTTGTCCATCTATTATCTATAGGTCTATTTATTGTCTATTATTTATAATCTATCAGCCTGTCATCTATTCTATCTTCGATCTGTTATCTATTATCTGTTATCGATCCATCTATTATCTATGGATATATTTATTTATTTATACTATATTAGTCTATCATTTATTCTATCACTTATTATGTATGTACGTATGTATTTATCTATCTATCTATCAATCATCTAATCTTCTATTAATCTATAGGACCCATATCCTGTGTGGGGCCAGAGCTGGGTCCCATTCCACTTGACTACTTCAGCCTCAAAGCCCTTATCTGGCTGCCCTGACTTCACGCCAACTCTCTTCAGCCTCCTTTGGCTCTGATACCCTGTCAGGTGCCCTTATTCTGAGACCCACTCCCTGCATTGGGACCTGATGGCCTACATGCTTTTCCACCCTGCTTGGGACCTGATGGCCTGCATGGGGAATCCACCTTTCATGCAAATGCCATCTTGACCTGCCTGAGCCCCACAGCCACAGGGCCTCTCCCTCGAGCCCTCCTCCCTGCTTCTGTCCCTGCTCTGGGTCCTTGCGCTCCTTGCCTCGGTTGCCACCTGCCACCTTACTTGACCTTGACTTATGGCGTTTGGGCCTAAGTGTTGGAGAGGGGAGCAGAAGAGAGAGAAGGACAGGAAAAGGGCCGTGGAAGAGGAAAGAGAAATAAAAAGGAAGAGAGGAAGTCAATTCTGCTAAGAAAATGAAACTTTTGAAAGCGCTATTAATACTTAAGCATTTGTCCATGGTGCACAGAAAGAAGGAATTCACTAATTCATGTTAGAAGCTAAGGTAGCAAGATAGAATTTCTGAAATGGTACTTCAGATTTTTGTGAAAATTGCCCCTCTATGCAGAGAGGATGTGAAAACCAATTCTGAGCCCAGGATAGAAGGTTGGTGAAAACTCATGCAAGCATTTAAATGCATGTGGGCTGTTCTTTCTCTTGTTCGTCTGTACCAAGGTGCTTGAAACTAGGGGATGTGAAGAAAAGCGGATGACCCAGAAGAAGGGCTCTGGGACCACTTCAAATAACACTTTTCATTTACACAGAAATTATAGAACTGACACGAGCCCAGAGTCTGTGTACTGTGCCATGTCGCCAGCGTAGCCACCTCTCCTTTCCTTCCCCATGATCTTTTGGGAGCTTGATTCCTGAATTCTGGAGCAGCGCTGACCACACAGGAGTTTTTAGGAAGGGCTGAATGTCTTGAGATTTTTGTTTGGCTGATTCATGTGGTGTTTTTTGTTACGGGCATCCTCCTGATTAAAACTAATAAATCACAGCTTGTTTAAGTGACAGTGATGGTTGGATTGTAGTTTTTGCTTTGGGGAATTCTGTTATGGAGAAAATCAATTCACACTGTCTGTAAGAAAAGGAACAGGTCAAACACTAAGACAGGGACAAAATCCTTTAGCAGCTAGTTAGCTGTGGACGTCATCTGCAGGTGCCTTCACTCTGCTCTAGTGGACACCCAGCTCTTTACTGAAGTCACTTTTTCCCCAGAGTTTTCCACAGTGATGGTCATTTTTCTTCCAGGGTGGAGGAAGGACCATGGTCTCCTTGTTCCTCAGGTGACACTGGAAGACCTTTCTTTCTCTCTCCTTCCTGAATCTTCAATCTTCCAGCTTTGATGATTGTAGCATCAGGTTCTATTGCCTCTTCAGCGTTTTATAACCTCCTCATTTCCCAATGATCTTGGTATTAGTACAACTTTCTCCAAGACCCCTGCTGTTTTAATTTTCATAGTTTCAATGGACATGAAGGAGATCTTCAAAACACCGTGGCTTCCATTCCTGGAGCTCCTCAACTATCTTATCCCGGATCCCACCTCTTCCAGCATCATGCATGGACCCTTCCAACAGCAGCCCCTGCCTCTCTGGCTCGAGGGCCACGGGCCAGGCATCCTTCCCTCCTATGATGCCTGCAGCCCATCAAACCCATGGCACTTTTATTTTTGCCATTTCTTGGTGTTCTTCCCAGCTCTATCTGTAGCTTTCCCTTTCTAAGCCTAGAGTCCATTGTCGGTTCTTACCAGGATTCTCCTGCCCCCTCTATCTCTGCATTTGCTTGTTTCTACCCATGCCCTCATACAGGGACAAAATGCCTGGCCCAGTGTTCTTCATCTGAACTGCAGGACACAGAAAATGATTCAATGATATTTTTTTTTAACTGACTTGAGCATGGTACACAACCAGTATCATTTTCAATACAGAGCAGAGCAGAGCAATTAACTTGATGGAACCTGGGCAGAGGGAGTTAAGATGATCCTTTAAAACAAACATACGGTCACTGTGCTGGTAAAACCTTGCAGCCTTCCAGCCTCACTCAGTGTGGAAGCCCGAGTCCTTGCGACAGCTTAGTCGTTACATGACCTGCCTCTAACACCCCAAACATTTTCATCTTATCCCCACAACCCTCCTCACTTTCTCACCTTGTGCCACGTTGGCCAAGGGGCCAGCTGCACTCCTGGCCTGGGGACTTTGTGATCCTGCCTGCTTTGCCTAGAAAGCTCTTCCCCATATACCCACATGTGTTGCTGCCTCCCGTCCTCGAGTCTGACAGGTCTCATGTGCCCAGCGAGGACCCCTGGTCATCCTTCGCCCTTCACTCCCCATGCTTGCCTGGCCCTTCCTCTACTTTTCATTTTCCATCTGGCCTGATTGTCTTTCAGCAGACCACATGTTTCTTTATTATGCTTATGACTTATTTTCCCATGGCTTCCAGCCAGGTTGTGGGTCCCACATAGGCAGGGTTTGTCTGTTTTACTCATGGCTACATTTTAAGCACCCACAGGAGTTCTCCTGAGAGCTGATAAAGAACTGTTTATTTGATGAATGAAGAAAAGAGAAAGTGTCTTTCAAAGGAGATGCCTCTGTGGCCCACTCAAATCACAGCTATTCAGTGATGAAAGATGTAACATGTTAGTGTGTGGAGTGTGACCCACGTGACAGGTTAGTGTGACCCTCATGACATGTTAGTGGAGTGTGATCCATGTGACATGTTTGTGGAGTGCCTCCATGTGACATATTAGCATGTGGAGTGTGATCCATGTGACATGTTAGTGGTGTGTGATCCGTGTGACATGTTTGTGGAATGCCTCATATGACACGTTAGTATGTGAAGTATGATCCGTGTGACATGTTAGTGGTGTGTGATCAGTGTGACATGTTTGTGGAGTGCCTCCATGTGACACGTTAGCATGCGAAGTGTTATACCTGCGACTGTTCCTAAAGCTTATCTGGGAATGTCGACCCAGGAAGCTCTATTTAAAAATATAATTTCCAAGGTAATTTGATGAAGCCCGTCCTTTCACCCTCTCCCAAGCCCCAGATAAAATGGCTTGGGGATAATATATACGCAGGCTTCTTGCGTGACTTCAGCATTCTTCCCCTGCCTCTGAGCCTGGCTGCAGCCTCCGCCACCGTGGAGCCCAGCAGCTCTGTGAAATCCACATGGAGGAAATGCAGCATTGTCTCCTGCTTCAAAGCCCCCTTAGGATTTTTGCTTTGTACTGATCACGTAGCACTTGGGACATCTCATTTGTGTTCTTTATTGTTCTTATAAATATTCCTTGTCCTCAATATCTTGTGCATGCTTCCCTTTGTGTTTTTGTATACCAAATACTTAGCAGTCAATAAACTTGTGATGATGATGAAAACTGGAAAAAACAGTGAGAAAAATAGAAAGAAAGGATCGCAGATCAAACATGACTGAGAAATGAGATACAATCCATGCTCGCCTCTGCCTCGGTTCAGTTTGTGCTTTTCTGGGTGTGGAGTTGCTGTGGACAGGAAGAGAGTGAAGAAAGCTCATCTAAGGCGGGGGCGGCAAGGGGAGTGGGTGGCAGAGGGAACAAGGCCAGAAACCCACAGGCTAATTTATGGGGAAGATGGAGGATGCTCAGTGTAGTGGATCTTCTGAAATGTAAATGGCAGTGGGATAAATAAGTATATATTTGAGGCTGCAAAAAGACAGCCTCTGAAGCTAATGACAACGTAATGATCAAAGATATCAGCGTGGTCTGGACAAGCTAACGGCCTGGGTCTCTATAGTGGCAGCCTCTCCCATTGCTGCCGAGAAACTCCAGAATTAATCTTGACAAAATTCTGGTAAAAAATTGATTAAAGTATAAAATGACTCTGCTTGCTTTCTCTTTCTTATTTTATTCCACTTGCCAGGTTGTACAAAAAAGCCTCATATACAAATCCCCATTCACATAGGAACTGGTAATGTGAATAATGTCTTCGCTTCTGTGAGCCTGTTATTAGGGTGAGCAAACCTGATGTGGAGTTAAAAATGCCTAATTCGTGATTGAATATTTTTTTCCCCTGCACAATATCATGTCATATGGCCTCATACCTGGGTACAATATACCTCTGATTAAGAGCAAACCTCTGGCTGGCCGATCATGATATTAAGCAAACATTACTACAGATAGTGCAGATCTCATCAGATCCCGAACTCCTGGAGCACCCACCCTTTGTATCCGCCACTCAGCAATTAATAATATACTCTATTGTGACAGTTCTAGTGTTCTGCAGTAAATTGTTTTTTTATTTAAAAATTAGAGCTAGCATCTTGCTGTGTAGCCCAGGCTGGAGTGCAGTGGTGCAATCACAGCTCACTGCAGCCTCAAATTGCCAGGCTCAAGCAATTATTTCACCTCAGCCTCCCAAGTAGCTGGGACTACAGGTGTACACCACCATGCCTGGCTAACTTTTAACATTTTTTGTAGAGACGGGGCTTCCCTGTGTTGCTCAGGCTGGCCTCAAACTCCTGAGTGCAAGTGTTCCTCCCACCTCAGCCTCTTTAGTATCTGGGACGAGGGTGCATGCCACCATTCTTGGTTAATTAAAAATGTTTTTGTAGAGATGAGATCTCCCTATGTTTCCTAGGTTGGTCGCAAACTCCTGGCCTCAAGCAATCCTCCTGCTTTGCCTCAGAAAGGTTTCTGGAATCTTCTCTCTCCTTTTTAAAAGCATGTAATATGTTTGTACCTTGCATCTCCAGCTGTAGAAGCTTCTGGGAATCAGAGCTACCGATGGGCATCTATCAGTTTTACATACTGCCAGCCTTCCTAAATCACAGAAACTCAGAAACTCAGGAGTCTACATAAGAGAGGTAAAGCCATCACCAGACTGTAATATAGACACTGGAAGCCACACATCTCTGGTCTTGATACTCCCCTCTCGCGCCCTCCCCAAGATGGCTCTCTGGTCTTGATGCTCCCCTCTCATGCCCTCCACAAGATGGCTGACTGTAGTCCTCTGATCCCTGTCTACTGCCTTGGTCTTACTTGTGGACAATGGATAAGACGTCTAAGGAAATCATTATGTCTTGGGATAAGGTCACTTTAGGGAAGCCAAATTAAATCATTCTGTCAGCTGGTGACCTATATGCTGATTAAAATTAAGTAACATAACAGGCCCTACATGACGTATTCCTCTAAATATACTGTAATTTCCCCTGTGCTTTGAATCACGTCATCCTCCTTTTCTCTCAAGAACAGACGCCACGCCTGGATCCAAGTCTTTGATGTGTCCACTGAAGAGCTGCAACCAGGTCATAAAATAGGTCAATTTTTTAAATATATGTCTTATAGGTCAGATGTATTTTAAAATGGCAAAATTGAGGTCAGATGCATGAGTCATTGTGTGGTTTTTTACTTTTGAATTCTGCCTCTAAGAATGAGGCAATCTACATTTCAAAACAAATTTATTTGCATAGGGAAGTTCAGGTTCTTGTCTACTCCCTCCTCACCCTCAATTTGTGAATATGCAACTACGAAGTTAAATTCCCTTTCCTTAATATTTTTCTAGGGTAAATACTGTCATGTTGTAAGTTTCTTTATCTTGTTCATTAAATTAGCCAATTCCATGTGTCAGGCATGGGGTTAGTCACCTACTGCATCAATCAGGGTCCCCAAAGACACAGTAGGCTCTGACAAGGAGTAAGGGAAAGGGTTTAGTAAAGTGCTATTTACAAAAGGGTGGGCAAGCTGTAGGAAAACCAACAAGCTGAAAGGCAGTCAGGGACTTATAAGAATAGGGTGCGTGACTGCCACTTCTGGAGGGTGGAGTGGGAGTAGTTACAGAAGCTCAGGGTCAGCCCAGCCATATGGACAGCCTGGCTTGTCAAGGAAGGCAGCCCCCCATGGAGTTCCCCACTGAGGGATGGTGAGAATGAACGCTCCACCTAACTCCTTTCATCTGTCTCCTGGGACTCCCCAGCCGCCATGCCCACCCGGAGGCCACCGGGATGTGATGCAGGGCAGCATCTCAGAGCACAGAGCTGGGTGGGAGCTTGGGGCCACGTATGGGGGAATAAAGAAAAACCACCATGCTGCTGATACCGAGACACTCAACCTGATGGTCTTGTGATGAGATGGACATGCTAACTGCAATCTAAACAAGCAGACACACAGAGGGTCTTCTAATATCTCCCTGAAGAATGTGGGAAGGCTTCCTGCAGAAAAAACTGCTTAAACTGAGGCTGAAGGATTCTTCAAAATACTGTATCCCTCACCTGTGAAAAATAACTAGTAACAAAGAATATCACTGAGAACTGAGGCCTTATGAGAGTTCTGTAGAATTTCAAGGTGTATGTTAATTTACTGTTTTGTAGAATAGCAAGGTGTATGTTAATTTAACATTCTTTTTCATGGCAATGTGAAAAGGTATATTCATGGGAAGAAAAAAAGACCAAAGAAAAGTAGAAGTTATTTCAGCGTCAGTGCACCCCAGGAATAGGGATTTAAGTAGACAAACTCGGGAATGGTATCAGCTGATGAATTGGCTTGGAGAAATCAGCTAAGATAAGCTAACTGAAATAATTTTTACCTAAGCAAAAGCTAACCATGTGTTAGAAATATGAGGTAAATCAAGAAACCCAAAATACAGTGATAAAATGAGCAGGCCAAAAATAATCTATAAGTATTTTGTCTGTGTTTCTGCTAGGAGAGACCAAACGAAGCAAAGAATAAAATATTTTGAAGATATCCTACAGGCTTGCACTTTGGCAGAATTCTGAATAAATAATTTAAGTGACTTGGTAAGCAGAAAATGGTTGTAAAGAAGAAAAAAGGCAAAAATGTAGAAGGATTAATTAAAATCCTTAATGCTAGTGTTTATAACTCATGCTCAAAAATGTCACCTAAATTTTTTTAAAGAACTGGAGAATAAACTTGCAGTGAGTTCTCAGCAAGTCCAGCTGGACAGCACAGGGTCTTCATCATAGCAGCACAGAGCGTTGGCACCTGCCAAGGAGCTCGTCATTCTACTTGGTTATTTTTCTGTCTTGATGTCCCTCTTTTCCTGTAAGACTTTAAGTCTCTTGCAGGCAAGGATCCTGATGTATTCCTCTGGCACAGTGACTTGTAGATGGCCACAGCTCCAAAAAAAAGAAAAAAAAAAAAAGAAAAAAAAATCACCCTAAGGGCATGTTTACTGAGCTTTTACTGAGAGATCAGGCTTCATAAAATACCATGGGTTCTTTGTTGAGAGGGTAAATGCTGTCATAAAGAATCAAGCAATTCTTCAAGGGCTCTTCATGTCTCTGGCAGTGGTTAAGAGAAATACGCTATCATCGGAAGTACTTTGACAGTGATGGGTGAGAATGGCTGTATCCAAGACAGGATCTGATGTTATTTATAGCATTTTAATGGGTAAATAGGAAGAGATGTGATGAAAAAGACGTGGAAACCAGCATGAGAGACAAGCTGAAATCTGTTGTAAATGGGAAAGTAGATCATAACTCTGACAAATCTAGTTGAGAATGATAGTTAGAGAAAGGGATTGAGAAAATATAGTTTCCTCCTATTCTATTCTGAATGGGGAAAGAAAAGGTAAGTTATTCCATAGGTAGGAGGAGGAAAATAAGTCAAAATCCAAGGAGAACAAAGGTGAATTAAGAAACGAGTTACAAAGATGCTACATTAAATATTTACTACAATTTTTCTAGCTAGGAGGTAGAAAACTCATTCCAGCTAAATTAATCAATCATTCTATTGAGTCACTGCAGTGGCCTCAAAAATAGGTTTTTAACAAGTGAGATATTGTTATGCCCAAAGACAGTCCAGATTTCTCTGTATTAATTTAACATGCTGTATTTTTTTTAGCACTTTCTTGTTAATAAAATTTGTTTATTCCAATGCCATATTTAATCCTCATGATAATCCTGAGAGGTTAGTATCTCTTTCTGACAAATGAGGAAATGGAGGCTCGGGGATTTATACAGCGGAATTCACATATCTACTTAATGGCAGAACTGAGTTTCAAACCTGGCCTTCCCATGATAACCTTAGCATTCATTTCACCACACTAAAATTTGGTTCTGTTGAATATTTATGGATTGGATAGAACAAGTGATAAAACTAATCAGTAGTTTGGTTGATATTCATTGCAGAAATATAATACAGAAAAATCTTTTTCTCATACCCGAATGATGAGAAAGTATTTTATAAAAAGATAGATCAGAACCCAAGATTGTCTTTGATGATCTCGTGTGGAAACACCCTCTATAAGGAAGCTGTGTAATGCAGGGGTTAAAAACATAGGCTTTGTCAGGCAGATCTTGGCTGGAGGCCTGGCTTTGCCACCAGTTTCTTCTGTATCCTACCACTGGACCTCTTCAAGCTTTTTTCCTCATCTTTGAAGTGGTTAACTTCCCAATCGTGTTGTTCTGGAATTTAAGCAAGATTAAACCTAAAGAACTTGGCAGGGTTCTAACACAATATTCAAAAAAGAGTGATGGTATTATCATATCAGTATTCCTAAAACACTGTGGTAGATTATTATAATGGTTTCCCTCTGGGGTCATGCCTCCCTCAATCCACACCCCTGTGGCCTCTTTCCTGCCACCAGATTGACTCCATGCGATTTGCTTTGGCCAATGGGAGATGAACACAACTGAAGCAAGCACATTCTTGACAAACGTTTGCACAGCTGCGCTTACTCTCTTGTGTTGCTGGGTTGTTTTTCTCTATGTGAAGAAGCCAGGACTTGTTCACTGGAGACAAAACCAGCTGTCAGACAAGGGACTGAGGATGCCCTAGACCAGCAGCTACAGTTGAGCCATCAGATGACTGCACCTATGAGTAAATCGAGGTGCAAGCCGGAGATAAACTGTCCAGCTGAACCCATCCCAAACTATAACCCACAGAATTATGGGCTCATAAATAGCTGCTTTCAGATAGTAAGTTTTAGGATGATTTGTTATCCAGGAATAAATAAATAAATTTTAAAAAGTAACTGGAACCTTGAAGCGGGATGCTGTTGTAACCAAAACCCAAATGTGTGGTATTGGCTTTGAAACTGAGTGATGACTAATGGGTGGAAAAATAGTAAAGAAACTTCTACAGAAGGCTGGGAAAAAAGTGACGTGTGTGTAGTGTTATGAGAATTAACAAAAGGTTGTCTCCCATATTCTGGGGGGAACAACACCCTAATGGACTTGTTGATTAGAGCCAAAGACTTATATGTAAATAAGATGTTGATAGTTTGTTGGGCGCTTGTAGGTCTAGCATAAAGTACTACAAGAGAAAGATGACTACAGAAGAAACTCTAGTTTTCCAGCAAACTTTAGAGAAAACATAAAGACCTCAGTACCTGCCAGCTGGGAAAATAAAAGATTCTCAAAGTAAGAAAAGATCTCAAGTCATGATTAAATCAAATGTATGGCTACAGAGCCCCTTTAAAACTGTTCACAAAGATGTAAAGTGAAGCTAGACAACAGACTTCTAAAAATATTAAAGGAGTTGTTTAAAGTGTCAAGACATGCTCAACATAGAAAAAGGTCTTTCTCAAAAAAAATTAGGATATAGGTTATAGGGTTTTGTGTGTGTGTGTGTGTGTGTGTGTGTGTGTGTGTGTGTCATGGAATGAACTTCAATAAGATACATCAGGAAGCCACAAAGTTTTTAAAGACATTGTGTCAGTGTAGACCAAAAGGATTGTGACTGTTCAGAGATTTTTAAAAAGACCCTGGCTTTCTAACTTTCTATAAGGAGGCTTTAGGCTAAGAAAGCTACTCAGCTGCAAACAACTCCTTTTTAGAAAAAGAAAGATGTCTTAGAGGATGGAGCCAAGAGGTCAGAAGGCAGAGCTGAGAGCCATGGAGAACAGTTCATTGAGGTATCACTCTCAGTTAGCAAACATCAACCCTTGTCAGAAATATGCTCCTGCTGGGGAACTGGCAAGGTGTGGCTTTTTGGGTTTCATGGTTACCATGGTCTGATGATTGCTTTGCAATTCTCAGTCAAGTAGGCATGCCTGTTGCAGTTATCTGCTCTTTGTCTTAATGCAACGAGAGGAACTCTGGCTGAGAAGTTGTGCTTGAAGAATCTCATCAACCTGTAAACCCCATGCAAACCACACAATTGTGGATTTGGGACCTGATTCAGTGATTGGATAGATATTGGCATCTTGGGAGGAGATGAGTGTGTTTTGTAGTTAAAAAGACACAAATCATTGGCATTGAGGGTGGGGCATTGTAAATTTTTGCGGTATTAGTCCCCATTGGATATCTTCCTGGATTTATATACTTGGACAATCCCAGTCATATAGACTCTGGGCTTAGACATGAAACTTTATTTGGCCAATGAAACATTAACAGATACGATGCAAGCAGCTGCTGGAAATGAGCTTTCTCACTGGGGAATTCCCTCTCTTGATCCCCGGGACTCCTCCTCCTCTATAAGCAGAAGCACAGGATAGTCTCCTGAAGAAATATGGCTCAGGCACCTGCCAACATCAGCTACCAGACACGTGAATGAGATCAACCAGAAGACTAGCTACAGAGGTGACTCTGTGGATACCAGCAGAAGAGTCACCCAGCTGAGCCCAGTTCGAGCTACTGACCCACAGAATCCCAAACTAATGAGATTTTTCTAAGCTACTAAACTTTCAAGGTGGTTTGTTATGCAGCAATTGATGAAACAATATGAATTATCCAGTCTCCATCCTGCCAAGACTCCTATGCTACTAAAACAACAGTTAAACTAGAAGTATCCAGGGAGATGTTCTTGCAAAATGAAGTTCCCAAATACCCAGCAACAAGGAAAACTGCCAAATAAGAGACAAAGAGCTTGAAGACGTGCCGTGACACATTCATTGTGTTTCTTTAATTTTCCACACAGAACTCTTGTGATTGATTCCCAGTGTCATCAAATGGCCAACTTTTTTTTTCTATGAAAAAGAATATACTAAGAGAAACAACAAAAGACAAGAGAGAAAACACAGAGTTAAAACAAAGAAGATAGGAAGAAAAAGAGAAGTTAGTCATGGTAAAAGCAGTGTCCTATAGGTAGATACTTAGAGGAGAAGATATGTAGGAGCAGAAAGACCCTGCTGGACACATCAGGACCTTCTGTCTCTTCTACCAGTTTTCTTTAACTTTTAATAGCAGCATCTCCAAGGCAAAACCCAGCCTTTCTAAAACAAAACCCACTTTTACACAGCATATTCACATAAAACATTTTTTTTGCTCCTGTAGTGGTCACTGGTTAGAAATCATCCTGGGAATATTTTGCAGAGAATTCCTTAAGCCATCATTGATTAATTGCTCTGACTTGTGTATAAATCTGAAGAATCCTGTGTGTAGAAGTTCCCAAATTCTCTTGACTTTTTGACTTCTTCTCTTCCTGGCTATCAGATGGGTCTTTTCTTTGTTTACCTGAGTTTTGTCCTTCAGAGGTAGGTCTAGAGCATAAGTTTTCTTAGTTCTTGATTTAAGGAACTGGGGAGAAGAGACTGTAATAACTGGCTGTGTAATGATTTTCTGAGACCTGTTTCTCCCCTGTGCACATCTGGACTTGGAGTAGAGATGGTAATAAGAAGCCCGTTTCAGAGTGGATCTAAGCTGTGTTCTTTAAAACATTTTTTATTAGCAATAAAGCAAATATTTTCCTCTTCATGTCTCCTTCTTAAATTTTTCAGAGTCAGCAATGGGTATGTGACTGCCAATCATAGATACACTCAACAGGAAACACATTGGAAATAATGCGTCCTTGTACCAATAAATAGGGATTAGATTAAATCTGCATATAATGTAAAAAGAGGTACATGGATTATTGTTCATAAGTTAATAATAGCTATCAATTATTGGCCAACTGCTATGTCTTATA
The DNA here is from genome assembly GCA_963573385.1 of Cacajao melanocephalus. NCBI lineage: Eukaryota > Metazoa > Chordata > Mammalia > Primates > Pitheciidae > Cacajao > Cacajao melanocephalus. Next base: position 6,264 of record CAUYLG010012653.1, on the reverse strand, counting down.
AACCTTCAAGTCATCATATTTTGACCTAATATGCAAAATGAGACTCACTACTATTCTTATTTTATAGATGAAGAAACCTCCTAGAGACATTAACTTCTCCAAAGTCCAGAGAGTTGCAGAAATAGAATTCAAACCCAGTCCATCCCAACTCCATGCCTGAGCTGGTATTTCCTGAGCTATTTCCTACCATATTGTGCTACCTCTTTATCTCGATTTTCTTTCTCCCTTCCCCTCCCCTTTCCTCTCCTCTTTCCTTCGTCTCTTCCTTTCCTTCCTTCTTTTCTTTCTTCCCTCCCCTCCCCTCCCATCCCCTCCCCTCCCATCTCCTCTTCTCTTTTTTTCTCCCTCCTTCTTTCCTTCTCTCTCTTTCTTATGAAGGAAATCTCAGAAGCAAAATTTCAGATATGGTTTATTCAGAACAACAGAAGGGCTGTGTTTCTCTTCTCCACAGTAGTAAATGCAGTGATTAAGATAATAAAATTACTCATCTTTGTCACCATCGTCCAGATTAAAGAGCTGTCTGAACACTGAAACAGCACTTTTGTGATTAGGCTGATTGGTATTTATGATCCTTAATGAGACATAATACAGTCATTTGTGCAAACTATGAACATATCCTCAGCCCAAGTTGTCACGTAGCCAAGTGGAAATTACTCGGGGTGCAGACTGCATCATGGCAGTGCTGTGCCCTGCAGGAGCAGGGTTTCAATAGCTGCCAGGTAGCTAATGCATTCATTCAAAACTGTGGTTTACTTCTACCTGAGATCTCTGAATTTATCTAAATATACTTTTCAAATTTTTTTTATACTTTTATTTTGAGAGAACATAGATTTTTTGAGAGAACATGCATATGTAAGAAATAATACAAAGATACCATGTGCCCTTTACTGAGATTCTCTCAATGATAGCATTGAGCAAAGCTATAATATAATATTATAATAGTGTCTCTACATTAATACAATCCACCAATATTGTTCAGATTTCTCCAGTTTTACCTGTACTTGTACTCATTCCTGTGTGTGTGTGTGTGTGTGTGTGTGTGTGATTTATCACAGGTGTAAGTTTGCATACCTGCCACCAAGGTCAAGGTGCAGAACATCTCTTCACCACAGGGACCCTTTGAGTTGCTATTTTCTCCTCGCTTCCCCAAACCTCCTCCTGTCTTTAACCCTGTTTGTTGCTGACATGCTTTCTGTTTCTATAACCAAGTAATCGAAGAATCTTATATAAGTGGAATCAGACAGTTATGCGACCTTTTGGAATCCGAAGATTTATCTCAATTGTTGCATGTATTGAGATTTAGCATCTTTTTATTGCTGTAAAGTATTTCATAATACACATGTAGCATATTTCATTTACCTGCTGAAGGATGTTTGAGTTGTTTCTAGTTTTTGCTGTTAAGAATAAAGATCACATCAACATTTATGTGTAGGTTTTCTTGTGAATATGTATTTAATTTTTTTGGGATAAATGCCGACAATGCAATTGCTGGGTTATATGTTAATTACAAGCTTATTTTTATAAGACATCGCTAAACTCTTTTCCAGAGTAGCTGTACTGTTTTATGTTCCTACCACAATGTATGTGTGACCCGTTTCTTTCCACTCTTGCCAGCATTTTGTGCTGTCACTACCCTTGAAGCCATTCTGACAGGTGTGCAGCGTAGTGACATCCCATTTTGATTTTAGCATGCATTTTGCTGATGGCTAATGAAGTTAAACACCTTTTCCTGTGATCACGTGTCATCCACATGTCTTCAGTGGAATATCTGTTCATATACTTTCGCTTATTTTCTAATTTGATTGTTTCTTACTTTTGAGTTTTGAGAGTTCTTAGTATTTTCTAGATACTTGTCCTTGACCTTTTTTACATGATTTGAAAATATTTTCTCCCGGTCTGCAGTTTGTCTTTTCATCCTCTTAACAGGGTCTTTTGCAGAACAATACTTTTAATTTTGATGACATCTAAGTTATAAAACGCACCCTTTTATGGATTATAATTTTGAAGTTAAACTAAGAACTCTTTGCCTCATCCTAGATTCCAAAGATGTTTTTTCTATTTCCTTTACAAATTTTATGCTTTGCATTTAACTCTGTGATCCACGGAGTTAATTCTTGCGTCAGATGTGAGACTGAGGTTGGCACTTTTATTTTGCCCATGAATGTTCAGCTGTTCTAGCACCATTTGCTGGAAAGGCTAGGCCTTGGCGTCTTTGTACAAAATATACTAATAAATGTGATATAACCGTGTAGATCTATTTGTGAGTTCTCTCTTAGATTCCATTGATTGACATGTCTATCCCTTCACTAATACCATATTGCCTGGATTATTGTCACTCTATAGGAATCCTTCATGTGGGGTGGAGGGCACCCCCTCATTATTTTCTTCAAGGTTGTTTTAGCTATTCTAGTGCTTGTGTCTATCCATATAAATTTGAGAATGTGTTTGTCCATGTCTACAAAAATCTTCCTGAGATTGTGATAAAATTTGCATTAAACTTATATACAGGTTTGGGGGGAATTGGCGCCATTACTATGTTGAGCCTTCCCATAGAGGAGCACAACACGTCTCTTCACTTCTTATGTCTTCCTCCATTTCTTTCTCTTGTATTTTGTAATTTTCAGCATACAGATCTTGGACATGTCCCATTCGTACCTAAGGATTTCATTGTCTATGCAGCAGTTTTAAATAGCATTGTTTTCAGTTTTAATTATTATATGCTTATTGTTAGTATATAGACATCAAATTGATTTTTATATGCTGGTCTTACATTCTGTGACCTTGTTAAACTACTGGGTTGATTCTAGGAGAGTTTTTTTTTTTTAAGCTTTTCTTTTTTGAAGATTCCTTGGCATGTTCTGCATAAACTGTCTTGTCACCTGCAAATAGAAACACTTACGTGGTTGTCCTTGTGTTGTGCCTGATATTAGGGGGATGCATTCAGTCTTTCAGTAACCATGGTGTTAGCTGTAGGTATTTTTAAATAATTCTTTATGGAATTTCAGTAGTTCCCATCTATTCCTACCTTCCTGGGAGTTACTTGTTGTCATGGATGGATTTTGGATTTTGCCATTTGTGTGTGTGTGTATTAGCGGATATGACCACGTGGCTTTTCTTCTTTTTGACCTGTTGACATGGTGAATGGCACTGATGGATTTGAAATGTAGAATGAGCCTTGCATTCCTGGAATACACCCTACTGGGTCATGGTGTTTAATTCTTTAGGAACATTTCTGGATTTGATTTGTTAGTACTCTGTGGAGGAATTTTGTGTCTTCAGCTCATGAGTAATATTGGTCTATAATATTGATAAGCCTCCCAGCTTGTGGTACTCTGTAACAGCAGCCAGAGCAGACTCAGATGGGGCCTGTCCTCTGCCTACAACTATTCAGATGGGCTGTGAATTAGAGGCCCCTGCACCGTGATGTTCTTGAGGAATGTGGACCCTTCCCCACGGCACTCTCATGCCATTCCCCTTCGTGTATTATATCAGTGCAACACGCAGGCAACTGTGATGGTAGGGGCTGTGCTGTGCATCTTCGATCTCATGTCACAGCTCTTCCCCTGCAGCTGCCATGCCCTCTGGTCGTAGTGAGTGCTTTTCACCTGCCATGCACACGGTTAGTATTTGTAAACACTGGGTTCTAATGTTGTGGATGAGAAAGGTTTGGATTGTCAATAAAGAGTAGAGCAAATTATGTATCTACAAATAAAATCATGCAACAACTCAAGAATCAGTGCTAGAAACCAGGATATATATATATATGCATATATAGTGCATATATATTGTGCATATATGCACAAATATATATAATATATATGTATATGCACAAGTGTACGTATATACATACATATATATGTATATGCACAAATGTATATATGTATACATGCATATATGCACAAATATATATGTTTTATATTATATATTGCTGGGAAGAGTTTTTCCTTATTAAGAATGACCTCCAGCTCACCTCTGAATTACTCCAAGTCTGTATCTGAGGAGGGGCTTAAAAGGGAAAAGGGGAAAGATATTTCCATTCTGCTGTAAAACGTAGAGGAACTTCTGTTCCTGTGTTAGTTTGCTGAAGATAATGGCCTCCAGCTCCATCTATGTCCCTGCAAAGGACATGATCTCTTTCCTTTATATGGCTGCATAGTATTCTATGGTGCACATGTACCACATTTTCTTTATCCAGTCTGTCATTTATGGGCACTTATAAGTAGGAGCTGAACAATGAGAACACATAGATACAGGGAGGGGAACCATACACCCTGGGCCTGTGGGGAGGGGAAGCAGGGGGAGAGGGAGAGCATCAGGATAAGTAGCTACTGCACACTGGGCTTAACACCTAGGTGATGAGTTGATAGGTGCAGCAAACCACCATGGCACACATTTACTTGTGTAACTAACCTGCCCATCCTGCACATGTACCCCAGAACTTAAAATAGAAATTAAAATTAAAAAAAAGTAGAGGAACTTGCGTGGAAATTTTTATTGTCATGTGCTCTCCCCTTCATAAAGGTAAGGATTACATTGGTTTTTGATATTTCACTCTGATCAAAACATGGCATTATCTCCCTGTTAGTGCCTGCAGGAGATTACTTATGACACTTAACGTTTACTCAACTTCCTATTAGCAGTTCCTATCTGGTGAGTTTGTTTAGAACTAAGTGAAATAGGCTAATTCCCTGAAAAATAAATACCCCATTATAAACTTTAACTCCTTTGACAATTGTTGATCTCTTATATTATCTTTTTTTTTTTTTTTTTTTTTGAGACAGAGTTTCACTCTGTCACCTAGGCTGGAGTGCAATGGCGAGATCTCAGCTCACTGAAACCTCTGCCTCTCAAGTTCAAGCGATTCTCCTGCCTCAGCATCCTGAGTAGCTGGGATTACAGGCATGCACCTCCATGCCCCGCTAAGTTTTTGTATTTTTAGTAGAGATGAGGTTTCACCGTGTTGGCCAGGCTGGTCTCAAACTCCTGACCTCAGGTGATCTGCCCACCTCGGCCTCCCAAGTGCTGGGATTACAGGTGAGAGCCACTGTGCTCAGACTCTTATATTATCTTATTCAACTTGATAAGCAAGATTATTTTGGTACTTAAGCTGAAAATGTCTGCAATGAAGATGAGGCCATGGAGGTTTGAAATACTAGTGCTAATTCCATCTAGATCTGTTCATGTAGATATACAGAATTTCTGCTGAGTTATCTGGATATTTGCCAACTCAGTTTTCTATGTCCCCTTTCTAGTGAGCTTCATGTATTAATATTTGGGACTTCTGCTGAGTTTGTGAGCCTGCTGGGCTGGCTCTGCTTAGTACAATCCCTTTATACCTTGAAAGGATTAATCTTCATATAGAGAATATCTGTTACTGTGCTTAAGCATAAGAGTGAGAGAAATACATTTCAGGTTGATTCAAAAATGTTTGAGAAAGTCTTAGAATATGTATTTCACAGGGGCGAATAATGAAACCATTTGCACTGTGAGACTTCATTCCTTTTCTTATTGTTTACATTTCTCAACATAAATCTTCAATTAGGACACACTGATTACCTGTGCATATTAATTTCCAACTACTGCAAGTTATTACAGTATCTCAGAATTCTGGGGCTATCTGTAGATCTTTTCTAAACTCTTGGATGAAAATTTCCTGAGATGAATTATTTTTTTCCCTTGACAACACAGTCTGAGCAGGGACCATTCACTCTCCAATCACATATATCTGTATGTGCGTCCGTTCGCTTCTCAGGGTTATGAAGAAAGGCAGAGATTGCATGCTAGAACTAAATAGTGTGTCATATTCTGAAATCTTCTTTCTGGGAAATGTTTAAAAATAAGTGTGCATCTTTATTGTGTATTGTATGAAAATGTATTATACTATATATCTAAATAACTCATTGACCTCAGAATTATAATTCTCAAAATGCCATCAGAATTAATCTGGAATGCTTTATTGAACAGGACAGTTGGTCCAGGGTATTGTTAATTAAGCATCATTTATTTCTTATTGCCTCAATGTAGGTGTTTCATTGATGGCAAATTTTGAAATTCTCTTGAGTCCGTATTTCCCTCATCCCCAAATACCTCTGTTTTAATAATACAAATTTTCCATGTTTTAACTAAATCTTTTTTTTTTTTTGAAAGAAAGAAAAAGAGAGGAAAGAAAGTGAGAGTGAAAGAAAGAAAGAAAAAGAATGTATGAGAGAAAGAAAGAGGAAGAAAAAGAGGGAGAGAGAACAGGATTCTTGTTCTACTGCCCAG
>CAUYLG010012650.1:0-36862 GCA_963573385.1 Cacajao melanocephalus | reverse complement strand
CTTGTCCAGTCTATCATCGATGGGCATTTGGGTTGGTTCCAGGTCTTTGCTATTGTAAACAGTGCCACAGTGAATTCTCTCTGTTGAAAGCTATGTTTTTATATTCATTTCAGAAATAAAAAGAGAGAAACACTAAGTGAAAATATAAGAAATACTATGGCTCCAATGCTTGCAGAGATTTATGTTTTAGTTCTGTTTAATGAGCCTTTTTCATAAATGCACATGTGTGTGGGGGGAACTCCAGATATGAGAAACTAAAGATATATTCTTTATGGAGAGATAAACTTTATATGAATGCATACAGGCAAAATAGAGACCTCTGTATGTCATATTAAACTGCAACATACTCCGCTTGGTTATATATTATTCTTTTATATATCTCTAAATCAAAAAGTAAACTGAGGAAAGAATGATTTTTGAGAAAATAATTCTACATTCATGACTTGCCGTTTTATAATCTACCAGAGATTTAAAGTTATTTATTTGTTCATCTATTGAAGGACATATAATTGCTTCCCAGTTTGGTACAACTATGAGTAAAGCTAATATAACATTCATGTGTAGGTTTTTGCGTGAACAGAAGTTTTCAAATAAATTAAGTAATACCTATGGTATGACTGCTGGATTATATGGTAGGACTGTGTGTAGCTTTGTAAGAAACTGCCAAATGTTCTTCGAAAAATGGCTGTAACATTTTGCATTCCCTTCATAGACAGTCATGTCAACTATGAACAAAGATTTTTTTATTTCTTCCATCCCAATATGCATACCTTTTATTTGCTTCTTTGGTCTTATTGCATAATCAAGGACAGCGTTCCCCAAGATGGTAATGATCTATGGCCTGTTATAACCCTGACCACACACCAGGAAGTGAGGAGGTGAGTGGTAGGTGAGCAAGCATTATTGCCTGAGTTCTGACTCCTGTCAGATCAGTGGTGGTATTAGATTCTCATAGAAGCACAAACTCTATTTTGAACATCACATGTGAGGTGTATTAGTCTGTTCTCACACTGCTATAAAGATACTACCTGAGACTGCATAGTTTATAGACAAAAAAGGTTTAAATTATTCACAGTTCTGCATGGCTGGGGAGGCCTCAGGAAACTTACAATCATTGCAGAAGGCAAAGAGAAAACAAGGCACATCTTACAAGGCAGCAGGAGAGAGAGAGAATGCAGAGGAAACTGCCACTTTTAAAACCATCCGATCTCATCCCTCACTATTAGGAGAATAGCATGAGGAAATCAACCCCCATGATTCAACACTTCCTACAAGGTCCCTCCATCAACACGTGAGTATTAAAATTTAGCTGAAATTTTGCTGGGTACACAGAGCCAAATCATATCATGAGGGTTCTAGATTTTGCACTCCTTATGAGAACCTAATATGTGATGATCTGAGATGGAACAGTTTTATCCCCAAACCATTTCTCCTAGCTTTGTCTGTGGAAAAACTGTCCTCCACAAAACCAATCATTGGTCCCAAAAGGTTAGGGACTGGTGATCTATGACTTCAAAAGTCTTAACTCATTTTAGCATTAACTCAAAAGTCTGCAAAGTCTCATCTGAGACAAGGCAAGTCCCTTCCACCTATAAGGCTGTAAAATCAAAAGCAAGTTACCTACTTCCTAGACACAATGGGAGTACAGTCATTGTGTAAATGCGTCCACTCCAAATGGGAGAAATTGGCCAAAACAAAGGGGCTACAGGCCCATAGAAAGTCCAAAATCCAGCTGGGCATTCAAATTTTAAGGCTCTAAAATGATCTTCATTGACTTCATGTCTCACATCCAGCTCATGCTGATGCAAGATGTGGGCTCCCACAGCCTTGGGCCACTCTGCCCCTGTAGCCTTGCAGGATACAGCCCCACTCCTGGCTGCTTTCTGGGTCTAGTATTGAGTGTCTGCATCTTTGCCAGGCACATGGTGCAAGCTGTCAGTATATCTACCATTCTGGGATCTAAAGGACTGTGGCCCTCTTCTAACAGCTCCAGTAGAAGGTGTCCCAGTGGGGACTCTGTGTGGGGGCTCCAACCCCACATTTCCCTTCTGTACTGCCCTACTAAAGCTTCTCCATGAGGGTCCTGCCCTGGCAGTAAACTTCTGCTGGAGCATCCAGGCATTTCCATACGTCCTCTGAAATCTAGGTGGAGGTTCCCAAATTTCAATTCTTGACTTCTGTGCACCTGCAGGCTCAAAACCATCTGGAAGCTGCCACGTCTTGGGGCTTTCATCCTGTGGAACCATGATATGAGCTGTACTGTGGACTCTTTTAGCCAAAGCTGGAGCACCTGGGATGCAGGGCACCAAGTCCCTAGGATACACACAGCAGGGGGGCCCTGGGCATGGCTCAAGAAACCATTGTTTCCTCCTAGACTTCCAAGCCTGTGATGGGAAGGGCTGCCTCAAAGGTCTCTGACATGCCTTGGAGACATTTTCCCCATTGTCTTGGTGATTAATATTGGGCTCCTCATTACTTACGCAAATTTTTGCAATAGGCTTGAATTTCTCCTGAGAAAATGGGTTTTTCTTTTCTATTGCATTGTCAGGCTGCAAATTTTCCAAACTTTTATCCTTCTTTTCCTCTTGAACACATTTCCACTTAGAAATTTTTTTTCACTAGATAAATCATCTCTCTCATATTCAAAGTTCTACAGTTCTTAAGGGCAGGAGCAAAATGTTGTCTGTCTCTTCATATAGCAAGAGTCACGTTTACTCCAGTTCCCAGTAAGTTCCCCATCTTGTTCTGAAGTCTTCTTTCTCTGGAATTAATAAGGATATCTCATATTTTTAAATTGGCTTTTGCATGGTAATCTTTCTCCATCTCTTCTCTTTTATACTATATGAGTCTTTATATTTGGGATATGTTTCTTGTAGACAAAATAGAATTGAGTTGTATTTTTTTATATACCTTGAAAATTCCTGCCTTTTAGTTGGCTTATTTAGTCAGTCCACATTTGAAGTGATTATTTATATAGATGAGTTATTACCTGTTATGTTTATAATATTTTCTTCTAATTGGTTTTATTATTTTAAACATTTTATCTTCTTTTTTTGCCTTATCCAGCTTTAATTGAACAATTTACATTTCCTTTCACTCTATTATATAAATTATATATGGTTTTTATTATTCATATATTATTATATATATGTTTTTTTTTTTTGAGACAGATTTTCACTTTGGCTGGAGTGAACTGGCGTGATCTCTGCTCACTGCAACTTCCGCCCCCACGGGTTCAAGTGATTCTCTGGCCTCAGCCTCCTGAGTAGCTAGGATTATAGGTGCCCTCCACCACAGCTGGCTGTTTTTTGTATTTTGCGTAGAGATGGGGTATCGCCACGTTGGCCAGGCTAGTCTCAAACTTTTGACCTCAGGTGATCCACCTGCCTTGGCCTCCCAAAGTGCTAAGATTACAGGTTTGAGCCACCACGCCAGGCCATATATTTTTAAAACAAAAAAATTTAGTAATTGTTCTATAGTGTATATCATATAATTTTAAATAAGTTTGTCCACATTCATATAACACTGCACTGCTTCAAATGTGATACAGGAAACTTCCAGCAGAGTAGTTCAAATTCCTCCTTCTCAATCCTTTTGACAAGGTTGTCATTCATTTCACTCAATCATATGCTAAAATCAGCCCTTAAATTGTTACTATTTTTACCTCAACCAAAAAGTTATCATTGTGATGAATTAAGAGTATGATAGCTTAAAGATTTTATTGAGTGCTCATTTATTTTTTTTCTCAGAACATTCTTTTGTTGTTATTTTATTTGTATAATTTAATGGAGTAAAAGTACAATTTGTTACATGCACAGATTAGGTAGTGGTTAGGTCAGGGCTTTTAGGGTATCTATCACTTGAATAATGTCTATTGTATCCATTACTTTCTGATCATCCACTTCCCTCTCACTCCCTCATCCTTCTAAGTTTCCATTGTCTATTATTTTACTCTCTATGCCATTGTGTACACAATTTTTACTACCTACTTATGAGTGAGAACATGTGATATTTGACTTTCTCTTCCTGGCTTGCTTCACTTAAGATGATGACCTCCAGTTCCATTCATGTTGCTGCAAAAGACATAATTTCATTTTTTTTTATGGCTCAGTAGCAGTCTGTTATGTGTATATAACACATTTTATTTATCTGATCATCCAGTGATAGATACTTAGGTTGATTCCATGTCTTTATTATTGTAAATAGTCCTGCCATAAACATGAGTGCAAGTATCTTTTTGACATATTGATTTATTTTCCTTTGAGTAAATACTAAGTAGTGGCATTGGTGGATTGAATTGTAGTTCTCTAAAAAACTTTCATACTGTTTTTCATAGAGGTTATACTAATTTATATTTAAGTATAAATATAAATTATATATTTATATATATACCACTAACAATGTATAAGAGTTTTCTTGTCTCCCTATCCTTGACAACACTGGTTATTTTTTGGTCTTTTTCATAATTATCCTTTTGAGTTGGGTAAATAATATCTCATTGTGGTTTTAATTTGAATTTCTTCGATGATTAATGATGTTGAACTTTTTTTTATATATACCAGTCGGCCATTTGCATGTCTTCTTTTGAAAATATACCTGTGTTTCCTTGCATGATTTCTGAAGAGGAGTCTCCTGTAATGCCTGTACCTGCATTACTGTACTCAGGTCTCTCAAGATTTTCTATTTGTCTCTTTTTCTCTTGATGGTTTTCTGCAGATTTGTATAAATCCTCACAATAAAAGGCTAACTTACCTAAGTTCCTATTAAAGATATGTATATGATATGAGTATGACATGCCTAGCCGAGGCACGTGTGTTTGTAGGGCAGAGTTAGGGAGAGTTGTTAATGGTGTTAACATTAGTCTGAGCTTACTGAATCTGTGGTTTGTTAACTGTCATTAAATTTGGAAAATTTTAGCTCTTTTTACTTTTAATATATATATTTTTTTCCTGCTCTCTTCTCTCATTCTTCTTCTTCTGGAATTCAGCTTACATGTCATACTTTTAACTTGACATAATTCTTAGCTGTTTTATTCATTTTCTTTTATTGTTTGCTTTTGATTTCAGTTTGAGAAATTTCTTTTGACTTATCTTCAAGCTCCCCAATTGTTCCCTAGGCAGTGTCTAGTCTGTTGAACTTGTTTAAGTCATTCTTCATTTAGATTAAAGTGTTCTGGATTTCTAACATTTCCTTTTTATACTTTCTTAGAAATTTACCTTTTGTTTATATTGCTTGTTATTTTTTCATGCTGTCTACTTTATTTCCCTTATAGCATTTAACATATTAAATATACTTGTTTGATAAAAATACATAACTACTAAATCTGATTGGTTCTGATACTTGTTTTTTTCTCTTCAGTGTGTTTCCTTGCTTTGGTATGCATCACAATGTTTTGTTAAACATCAGACACAGATCTCTAATAGGAACTTAGGTAAATGGGCCTTTTATTGGGAGAATTTATAACAATCTGGCTAGAAGTTGAATTGTTCTAATGTTTGCTATAGCTGTCAGTGCCATAGTCTTCAAATTATTCTTGTGCTCTCTTTTTTGTTTTCCCTCTTCTCTTTGGATTTTTTTAGTACTCTCATTCAGGGTACATCTTTTTCTTGAAACTCTTTTAATATAGCCCACAGATATTATACTGGAGCCAAGTTATGGAGGTAAAGTATGGGTGAGGCCGGATAATTCTATAATCTTCTGATCAGGTCTCACTGTTTTAGTGGCCTTCCGTGTTAGATATGTGACATTCAAATGTATTTCTTCATTGGCATAGCTCTCTTTTGCCTTCTGCAACACAGTTACCCACTCTCTTATACTGTCTTTGGTTTCTTTCCCTGACTATGGAATTATTGACTGAACTTTCATGATTTTTTAAAATATGAAAATAGTTTTATTAATCCTTGTTTTAAACTTTATGACTAGGTTTCTTCAGCTTAATTAGCAGCAAAGAATGAATACTGTAGAAGAAAAATTGAAAAGAGCTACAGTGCCCAATTTCTCCTGAAGTCCTCACACTTGAATATTCTTCCACGTCTTATATGAGACAGAAAAGCGAATGAGACCTGGGATAAAACTATGGAAAAGTTTTTCCTCCTGGAGCATAAGTTTTGTTTCTGGAGAAAACTCTGAACTTATTTTAATTATAAATTGTGTCTACTCCTATAAGACTCGTATTGGAATTTTTCTTGAATCTTCACTCCAAGAACCTGTTGGGTACCTGGATATAAAACCCATGGAAGTATGGGTAACTTCCTAATACCATAGTCCCCAGGAGTTTCTTAATCTCACACTAGTCCATACTCAGCCTCTAGAAATATTTCAGAATTGCCATTAAGTGTTCCTACCAATCTATGTTGTGTAAGACTTTGATTATGCCTTTCTGGATTAGTCTGTGTCTCTAGATTTCAGGGTGGTAGTTTTCCTTGCAGCCTTAAATATATAATAGATTTATAAAAGCTTGCTGTGGTTTGTGACCAGCTTGTTCTTGTTGTAAAGAGAGTGAAAATTACTTCTAAGGTATTTACAGTTTGGAGCTGAAATCAGTCACCTTTATTTTTAAACATAGCAGTATACTTTGAAATGTTTCTATATTGACTGCAATGAACTATGACATATTATAGATGTAGCAAGTATATTTTTCCCATTTTGTTTAGATGGATTTTAAGATGTTTCTAGTTTTGTTTTGTTTTATTGTTGTGAGTTATGTTTTTTCTTTCAAAATAAAATGCTGCAAAAACTATGAAACTATGTGACATGCTTTAATTAAAACTGCTTAAGATGTTCCTTATAATTTTTTTCCAGCATGATTTTTGTTTACCTTCTTTTTAGAACTCTGATTATACTTGGATCTTTTTCCCATTCTGGATTTTTTTTTTCATTTTAGGTTTTGTTATTTTGCATTCTTAAATTTCCCATTTAATTTTTATAGTTTATAGTGTCATTACATACATCTATTTCTTATGCTCTTGAACATATTTACACTAGCTGATAAAATCCTTGTCTGCTAATTGTAACATCTGGGGCATATTGCATTCAATTTCTATTGAATACTTCCTTATCCCCTTGATTATAAATGTGAGCATAATGTTTATTTTGTTTTTTCTTAAATGCTCAATATAGTAGATGGCATGCTATAAGGAGCTTAAAATATGTTAGCTTCTTTTAAGCAGTATTGAATTTTATTCAGGCAGACAAATTACTGTATGCAAATTATCTTGGTCTTGTCAAACTTGGCTTCACAGTGTGTTGGATAAACTATTCCGGTATTGTATCTACTCTAGCATGTGATCTTTACCTTGAAGCTGTGTCCTTTTGGCATTGTCAATTGTTCATGAATCATACAAATGTATCTCTTTTGGGGGTAGATATATAAAGTTTCCCAGCACTAGTGATCTCTGATATTATTCTTGAGTTCTTAGTATCATGTTACCTAGTCTTTAGTTTGCCTTGCAGATTGTCCATCTACTAATTTGTGGACAAGCTTTTTGATAACTTCCTGTTAGGTTAACCATATCCAAAGCCCTGGGACTCCTTTCCCCTATTGTTCATTTATCTCTGGTCTACCACCTCATTAGTCTAACCACTGCATCAGCTCAAACTCCTATCTAGCTCTCTTGAGTTGAGCAAGACCATTGTTCTCTCCTTGGACTCCACTTTTTTATGTCATTATTTAGAAAGTGCCACCAGGCTAAAACCTAGGGTAAGTGAATTTCCTTTTGCTCATATATCACATGACTGTGTGATGGTCCCATTTCTGAAAACAGTTTGCTCATGTATGTTAACAGTTTTGTAGTTGTTTACAGTAAGACAAGTACAATTTCTGTTACTTCTTCACAGCAGGAAGCAGAAGTTCTATGCCACCTGCTTGTCTTGTAATTTTTGCCATAAGATGTATGTATTCTTATGCAGCTCATTTTAATTTTTCTTTACATTTTGTGTTATTTTTAAAGAAGAGTTTTATGCTCCAAAATGAGAACAGATTAAGGCCTTATTCTGCTGTTGAGTTCATAGTTTTCCTTTGTTTTGTTTTCAGTAAAGTTAAATATGTTACTAAATATAACGTATATAACAGTTTTCTATTATTAGAGTGTGTTTGGACATGAGAGAATATTATCTGAAAACTAAACACTGAAATTTTCCAATTACACTTGCAAAAATAAACATTATGTCAATTGTGACAAAATAGGCCAGCGAAACAGTCTTCTGTTACTTCACTCTTCAATATGCCTCCTGCTTGCAATGCAATAAATTCTCCACAAGAAATCAGACTGTTTTTCTCATCAAATTATTTGTTACTATGTCTATTCAGCCTAGAATATCATCCTCAGCTATCCCTATAGTATTTCCATAGTACTAGTCTTTTCTTTCAAATATCAACCTCAGAATTAGGTGTTTCTCCAGTCTCCACTCTCCAAATGTTTGTTACCTGGAGCCACCCCCCCTCCAACAAAACCCACCCTTTATTTGCATATTCAAAATTCTCAGTTACTGAAAATGCCTTGAGTGCAGGAAGGGACTAAGTCTTATTTACCATTGACAACTGACACCTATGCCAATATGATGTTTGGCATTTATAGCTGGTATTTGATAGATAATTTTGACTACTAGCAAATTTTTGAAAATGGAAATTTCTGGCATTATTGTGAAAATAAAAATGAGCTTTATTTCTATTGTATATGCTATGATAGTTTTCTCTCTTATATTAATATTATTATTGCTAAGATTATCTCTGATTACTGAGCCTATCCTTAATGCCAGACCCTCTGCAAATTAAATTACATAAAGATTTTTTAAAATAACACTTGCAACAATACTAATGTATATAGTCATTATTACTCTCTGCTTGTTTTACAGATTTAAAAACATTAAGGCATAGAGAGATTTAATAATTTTTCAAGAACATACAAGTAGTAAATGGTAGAGTCAGTAATTAAAGGTATGTCTGACTGAAATTTTGTGCCCTCGTCTGCTATAGTACACTATCTTCAGCATTTGTTTCTACTCTAAAGAGATAATAAATCCTAAGCAAATTTTCTACTTGATTTAGCATTTGTAGTGTTTGAAGGTGTGTGGAAAAAGTGTGGTCTCTTCCCATCTTCACTGAGCACTTCTCTCCATTGACTTTTTCCACTCAAAGACATTCCTAAAGGAGTAGGTCTAATAATTGAACCAAGACATTAAAATAGTCAGAATCACGGAAAAAAGCTGTATCTTGCCTCTGAGAGTACAGACTGAAATAAACACATAATTTTAGATTTGATATATTCAAAATTATAGTTGACAAAAAGACAAAAACAAAAGTATCATTGAACTTTATTGTTAAGTGACTAGAAAATACTTCCTTACAGTCTCATAAAATACCATTCTTCTCAAAATTTCTCTTGGAACAGATAAAATTAAGTATTAGTTTATTGTAATGCATGCATATTTCAGGACAATAAGTAAACTGTATTTTTTTCTGTAAAAAAAAATAAAAGCACTTGACTAAAGAACACTGATTTTTTTTTTACCCTGTCTGCAGGGTTTACAATTTAGTTTGCATATCTACTTTAGGGAATTCTGAGATATTGCAACGTTAATTGAATATATAATACTACATCTTCAAAACTAGGGATCTCATTTTATAGGTGTAAAAACTGAACTCTGTATGAGCTATTCTAGTCTGTGTCCTCTGTTATCATTTTACTCAATTAACTTCTAACTTTACCAGTTTAGGATTCCCTTTCTCAAAAACCTTTCTCAACTCTTCAAGACCAGGTTAAGTCTTTTTTTCTTGTGTCTTTCATTGCTTCCATTTGTTCCACAGCATCTTTTTTTTTTTGAAAAGCCTGTTTAGAAATGTCTGGACCTAGAATATAACTCTTTATAAATAAAATATATTCCCTTGTAAAAATATACTAATTTTATTATATCCTCCTCAAAAATCAAGGGAAGCCTGTGCACTGTTTCAGTTACAATTTGACCAATAGATGCCTCCCACCTCATTAATTTACATCAGGGCTCTTAAAGATCTTCATAGTATTTGAGCTACAAAAACAACATATCCCTTTCAAGTCTACATTTTTAGTTGGCACATTCTAATACCTTATTTTTAATTCTAATGGGCACATAGTGGTATCTCATTTTGTTTTAATTTGCATTTTCATGATAATGGTGCACATTTTTTTTGTTTTGATATTTATAAAAGTATTCGAAATTTTTTCACAGCCACCTCTACACATAACTGAAATATTATTAAAATAACTTATAATACATTTAAGTTTTACTCACACATACATGTACTATAAACATATATCATAAAACAATTACTGAAATATATTGTAAAGCCTATCATGTCAGATAAATTATAACCATCTACCAACAGCAGGAATGAGAGACTATAGGTATCTGTCAGTGAGGTTTTTTAACGTTGCATTGATTCTATTTAATTCAAATTTTGAAACAGTTGCTACATGCAGATCATTAAGCTATGTACTCTACATAGTGAAAATATCTTAGTAAACACATAATTTATAAAATGCCATTTGTCTTTAAATTTTGAGAAACAGAAATCCAACCACAGCAACTGCATGAGTTTCAAGCTAAAACTCAGAAGTTCCACATTTCCAATCTTGTTATTAAATTTTATGAAGATATCATGTGGCTAATTCTAAAAGGAGCTTGAAAATATCAAAAATGTTTAACCTTTCCTTTATTGTCATATTGCTGATGAGTACTATGTCATCTTCAGAACAATCCACTTAGAGATAGTACAGAAACTCAAAGCTTTCTCTAAATGTCTGGCAAATTATGGTTCACTAACTGAATATTTTACTTTATAACTCAACTTATGAGCATAAAAAATGAACATATGCAAGAATATCCTAAAGACTAAGTAGCTAGTTAGTTAAACTCAATTAGTCCATTAATAAGTGGTTAAATGAGAAGATGAGAAGATTAAGGAGAGGCATTTGGTTAGAGAAAAATAGGACCTTCATATAGTAACGAATACATGGTCAAGAAGAAATAGGCTGACTTTAATTTTATTTTGGCTCCAACTCTGAGCATTTGAATTGAATGAGTAAGGCTGTTTTAACAAAGCTAAATTTGACATAGCTGTCCAATACAAGAAGAGTTCCTCTTCAAAGTGTTTAGTTGGTTCTCTTGTTCTTTGTTCTCCACTTTGAAGGCCAGACTTCCATATCCTTTGTGCTTCCCTGTCCTGGTTTCAGTAAACAACTCTTCTGATATTCCTAATCTACAGAGCCACATCTGCTACTCACTCTGTAAATTACCCCTCCCACACCAACAGCTCTTCCTGTGGAAACTGCCTTTCCCTCCTCATTACACACACCCCTGTGCTCTTCAAGTTAGCCAGTCAGGTTCAGCTTAGAATGTGTGGTCCAACTCCAGCCAATGGAGGCAGGACATAGCAGCAGGGACAAACCGCATTAGAAATAAAAACATCTTCCCTTCTTTGTCTGATATGCTCTCATGGAGACCAGATCCGCAAGAAGCACCCTTCTGCAGAAGTAAATTTGCCTTGCTGAGAAATACTTTGCTTGAGTGCTTATTTCCTTTGTGACTTTGAGCTTTTATTTCTAACAATAGCTAACTTTGTCTAATGCTCCTTAACAACCTGATGGAAAATAAATATATGTATAGCAACTCAGGCTAACTATTTCATAATTTTATCTGAATAAAGTAAGGTTGTTGTTATGCATCTTTGCAGTTTGGCTTCAGTCTCCATATCTTCTGACCCAGAGTGTGTCTCTAGTCCCTTAATTCACTCATTTCTAGGTTATGCTAAAAGGACTTGAGAGTTAAGCCATGCCTTGGGTCAAACTACCTATTTGCCATCAAAAGTACATACTTTATAAAAAAGGAAAGGATAAAGAGGAGGGGCAAGATGTTAGGGTAGAACACTCCAACGACTGCTCCCCCAAAGAAGGCCTAGGTTCAAACCAAATAAAACTACCTCTTGATATATTATAAATAAACTGTTGAAGATCAAAGACAAAAAGTCAATCCTGAAAACAGCAAGAGAAAACAAATAACATCAATTTGAATAATTATTCTTGCGTAAAATACCTTCACAAGAGCTCAAAAAACCCAGTGAGAAATCCCATTACCTGAAGTTAGCATAACAAGAAAAAATCCATTGAAGAGGGTAGAAAGAACAGTTTTACATTAACCACATCACTTCTTCCACAACCACAGGCACAATAGCACAAAAGAAGATACCATTTGCTTGAAGGAAGGAAAAGAAAGTAAGTGTAGGACTTTGCCTTGCAACTAAGTACTGAACCCACCCCACTGAAACCCAGCAATAAGTAGACTTCATGGCCCCTGACACCAGGAGAGAATCTGCATCTGGGGGCTCTTGACCTGGCCTATTACCAAACAGCAACCCATGGCCCTGTCTAGATGGACTTGAAATCTCTCACACATCATTACTAGTTAACTACTGCAACCTAAAGCCTTGTATAAGCCATGGTAGAGAGCAGGCTGCAGCAGCTGCAGGCCTTAGGTGTGCCACAGTGCTACGATGTTCTCTGTAGTTATAAACTTTGTGTCTAACCCAGTGCTTTGTCAGCCTCAGTGGCCAAAGAATTCTAACATAGTGGTCTTCAGCTTAGGATGCCTCCTACTGCTGCAATGACTGAAACAATTTATAGGCTGGAATACCTAATCAAACAACTCACATTAAATCTCTGAACAGGTTTACTGCTGAAGAAACATCCCAAACAAAGCCAGAATAGGAAGACTGGATTAGGTACCTATGCCAGTGTGCAGACATTGACACACATCTACAGTTATAAAGACATGATGTCACTAAGTAGACAAAAGAAGTGTCAGTGACTGACCCTCAACTGGCGATGAGAGAAGAGCTGGTCAAGAATTCAAAATAGAAGCTTTAAGGAGGCTCTGCAGATTTGATTCAAAATACAAGGAAACATTTGAGAAATTTGTCAGATAAATTTTTAAAAGAAACGTGTAAAATTAAAAAAAAATTAAATCCTGGAACTGAAAAATACAATAAAATACATTTCAAAAGAGAGCATAAATAACACAATTGATCAAGCAGAAGAAATGATCTGTGAACCCAAAGGTAGGTTAATTGAAAATATATACTCAAAGGAGAGAAAAGAAAAATTAATATAAAGTAATGAAGAAAACTTATCAGATTTATAAGACAATGTCAGAAGTGCAAATGGATGTGTAATTGATGTTCAAGAGTGCGTTGAAAAGGAAAAATGATTGAAAATGTATTTCAAGAAATAATAAAGGAAAAAATGTCCAAACCTAGAGGAAGATACAAATATCCATATAAAGGAAGCATGTGTTTCTAATTAGATTCCAATAAAATAAAACTACCTCTTGATGTATTATAATTAAACTGTTAAAGATCAAAGACACAAAGTCAATCCTTAAAACAGCAAGAGAAAACAAACAACATAAGAGAGTGCAAATACATCTAACAGCAGAATTTTCAGCAAAAATCTATAGATAAGGAGCAAGTGGGATAATATATTCAGTTCAGAAAATAAAAAAGAACAAAACGCCAGTCAAGAATAATACTGTGTCCAGTAAATCTGTTCTTCAGAAATGGAGAAATAAAGACTTTTCAGTTTAAAAGACAAAACCATTAAAGATAATTAAATAATTTGTTAGGAAATGTACAATATTTAAAAATATAAATTGTGACATTAAAAATGCAAAATGTAGACAGAAAGAAAAGATAGACTTTTTTCCCCAATCATTTTTCATAATTAAAGTTAAGTTGTTGTGAGTTAAAATAACCTATCGTAAGGAAACCTAATCCCAAAGATCACATGAAAGATGTGAATATAAGATTCTTTCTCAAGAACTCTAAATATTTAAGGCTATGCATGGTAGAAACTCAGTGACCCAAAAAACACATCAAAGAATATTAAGGCCATTCCCACAGTAGCCTGAAATGTTGACTAACATAGAGATACTTGTCTCAAAGAGAATCATGGAGTAATCTTTTGTTAAATGAACTTAACTATTATTTATAAGTAGAAGCCCTGCATTTTAGGGGAGACATATCAGCAGAACACCACTAGCAGTTGATGAAAAGAACCTAAGTCTTTTAAATTTTCAAAATCTTATTGGGCTTCCAAATTTCTAAGGCAGGAAGCAATCTCATTTGGAAAACGTGGGATAAGAAACCATGTTATTTTGTAACCTAGTAAGTACTGTCTCTGGCACTTTCAACATTTTCCATGAAAGTCATCTTACCAAGATCTAATATGTACATTAAGTACATATTCTGTCTTCAAAATTTACTAAGGCAAGAATTTTGTCAGTATTTTCACACTATTACATGACACAAGTTACTACATTTGCAGCATACTATATTAGTTTCTTCCTGAGTTTTCCACCTACTGCAAATGTTGTGCTTGCCTTTTTTCCAGTCTTTGGTAATAGTTTTTTTAAATGCTTTTACAGACATTGCATGCTGATCAGTCCCATAGTTTATGATTTCCATATGTTCTATATTTAGCTTATAATTCTATATGTTCTATATTTGGCTTATGATTCTATATATTGACTGGTTAGACATTTGGATCTGTGTCAGGTAAGCCAGTGGGTCTGTGATGGCATTATTCACATCTGGTGGTTGATATTTTTTCAGTTGCAATGACAAGGGCAATTGGGCCATCTATCTCTTCATACATATAGCTCATCATCCAGTAGACTACACTGAGCTTTGACACATGGCAGCAGTGTTCCAAGAATAGCAAGGATTTAAGTCCCTATGTGGAAGTGCTTTTACAAGCCTCTGCATGTGTTACATTTGCTTATACAAAATTGGTCAAGGCAAATAATAAGGCCTTCTTAGTATAGGAGAAAATTATTAAATGGGATATATAAAGAAAGAAATAATTCATTTACATTTTTGCAATTATGCAATTTCATCATCTCAAATACTGTTTTTATTAATTTTCTGATGAAAACTTTGTTAACTTTTTTTTATTATTCTCTTACATGAAGAGTTCCATTTTACTTTGGATGATTGTAAGGTTTTATCTTTATCTTTGTATTTCAGCATTTTGGCTAACAAGTGTCTACCTGCAGTTATCTCTATATTAATCCTGTTGGTGTTTGCTGAGGTTCTTGGCTTCATGGATTTAATACTTTCATAAATTTACGAAAATATTAGCTAGTATTTCTTAAATATTGTCCTCTGTCTCAGACCTCTTCTGCTATTTATCTAGTATTTGATTTAGATATATGTCAAATGGCTTAATCCTTTCCCACATGCTCTTAAAGCTCACTGTCACATTTTCAATCTATAATTTGTAAATCCATTTGCATAATTTCTATTGCTTTGTCCTTCAGTACACAGACATTTTACTATGCATTGTCTAATTCCCTATCAAGCCCATTTATCAAAACGTTGATTTCAGGTATTGCATATTTTCAGGTTTAGAATTTTCATTTTATACATTTTTTTAAACAGTTTTCATTATGCTCCTGACATTTTCCACCATGTGAAAATTCTGACCTCTTAGTCCTCAGCCCATTAAATTAACTTCCTTCTACTTAAGCTGTTACTCCACATTAGCCTTGTGGACTGTGGAGTACCTTTAAGGAAAAAGCAAGATAAATGTATATTTCGTCCTCTATGTTCCCCTCGTTTCAAGAGCCATTTCACCTCCAGTTTCTGCCTGCTTTGTTTGCTTCCCAGTGTCTTCAAAGAGTTGTTAGTGCATTTGATTATTTTCCAAAGTTTATACTTGTTACAGGCAGGAGGGTAAATCTGTTATAAGGTACTTCTTGGAAGCTACAAGTTTAGAGATGAATATATTTAATTTCTACCAAATTATTGAATATTAATGTATTGCATTTAACTGATATAAATAAATATGGGAAAATGTTGGTGCATGTATCTATATGCTATTTCTGCTCACTTCATAGAACATAGTCCTAGAAGGGGAATGTTATGGTTAATGTGTGTCATTGTCATTGGGCCACAGATACCCAGATTATCTGGTTTGAATGTTATTTCTGAATGTGTCTGTGAGAGTGTTTTTAGGAGATATCAGCATTTTAATTGATGGAGTAAATAAACTATATTGCCCTCCCTAATGCAGGTAGGCATCTTTTAATCTTTTGAAAGCCAGGGATAGAAAAAACGATGGAAGGCAGCAAAATTCTGTCTCTCTGCTGGAATGCATGACCTGAGACATCAGTCTCCTTCTGCCCTTGGACTAAGACTTACACCATCAGTGATCCTGCTTCACAAGCATTCAAACTCAGGCTGGAATTTAAACCGCGGGCTTTACTGGGACTCCAGTTTGCAAATGGTAGATAGTAGTAATTCTCAACCCCCATAAAGGCATGAAACAACTCCCTATAGTAAGCTGTGAGGTTTTTTCTTTCTCTCTTCTCTTTCTCTCTCTCTTTCTCTAAATATATATATATATATACATATATATATATATATATATATGTATATATATACACACACACACACACACACATATATATATACACACACACACGTATACACACATATATACACACACACATATATTTGTCATTAAACGTTGCTAAATTCTTTTCTAGAAAGAATTTATAAATTTACATTATTCAAAAGCAGCAAAATGACAGTTTTACCACATCTTACTTACATTAAATAATGTCATTACATTATTCTTTTCAGAGATGGTAGATTAAATAATCATTGTATATAAAAATTGGCTTGATATTTAATTTTATGTACTTTATTATTACTGAAGTGAGGTGGCACTAGCCTTCATTTTCTATGGATTGTCATTTGGCTGGTAGGTTTTCTAAGATAGGAAAAACTGATTGGCCAAACCAGTTATTTCATTCATATATTTGCTTTGGACAAGTCATGTAGTTTTTAATCTTGTCAAAATTGTAAAATTTCCATAATCAGTCCAACTGACAGCATTTCAGCTTGGGAGCCTAAGAAGGCATTTTACGGTGGGAAATCATTCAGCAGCTCTAACCTGACAGCTGCCATCAGTCACATGATTGGAACAAAAATGTGACAGAGTGATGAAGCAAGACCAAAGCTGCTAAAATAGTTACTCATTTCAACACCTGGTTAAACACAGTAAAACGGAAGCAATGCTTTTGATAGAAAGTGTGCAAAAAAGAAAATATAATGTGACATTTTAACTACTGGATATGGTTAAATTTGCAGAGGAAAATTATTTTTCTCATGAATTATACTTCGCATTTGGTTAGTCACCAGTATATTGCAGGAAGCCTTAGGTTGCAGAATACGGAAATGAACACAGTTCTAGGTAAAAGAAGTTGAAGTAATATTAAAGTAACTTTTTATCCTTAGTTCTAAAGCAGGAGCGGCTACAAACAAATCTCCCAAACACAGAACAGGGAAGGAAGTGGTGACTTATTCGGCCAGGAGCTGGGGACAGATGAAAATGCCTTAACAGTCCAGCTGCTCCACAAAGAAAATCCTTGCCCTTTTAAAGGTTTACAGTTCTAGAAATTACATGTGAAAGGGTCTTGATCCATGAAGTAGGCATGAGTTATAGGACTAGGTGGGGGTTTGACTGTGTTTAAGCAAAAACAATGCCTCTGGAAAGATTCCTCCATACTTTGCCTGTGATCTACAGAAGTTCGGATTAAGGGTGGCACCCGTTCTGCAAGCCTTTACTTCTCCTATTGAAATGCAATGGAGAAGTCTAGGGGGAAGGACCCTTAGAAGCTAAAGAGGATTAAGGGTCTCCTTCCACAGTTCCATTAACACTAAATCGTAATTACTTTAATTCAACAACAAAATACTGAACACCCATGTGTCCAGCATTTTTGCCCAGAAGTTTTCTGTGTGACTTCATTCAATCCAACAATTGAGTAATTATCATTCTTATCAGTATTATTAGTGCCTATGTGTAAGGAAACAAACTGAGACCCTAAAGTGCATAGTCACCAGTCACATGGATGATGTAAGTTCAGGATTGTGTCTTGGATCAGTAGCCTTTAAATTAGAAACCAATAGCAGTTTTATTGTGTAATCACTAATGAAAATATATAGAAATACAACTATGTAGATGTAGATTGAAGCTGTTTCACATTTTAGACATATGACTTTTCCCATACATAAGTATGTACAATTATATATATTATATATGTTTACATATATAAACATATATTCAATTCAGGTGTTGCCAAAGTGATAGTATTAAGAGGTGAGGCTTTTTTTTTTCTTTTTTAGATGGAGTCTTTCTCTGTCTCCAGGCTGGAGTGCAGTAGCTTCATCTCAGCTCACTGCAAACTCTGCCTCCTGGTTGAAGAAATTCTCCTGCCTCAGCCTCTGGAGTAGCTGGGACTACAGGCATGCACCACTAAATCCAGCTCATTTTTAAAAAATATTTTTAGCAGAGACAATATTTTACTGTGTTGGTCAGGATGGTCTCGATCTCTTGACTCGTGATCCGCTGCCTTGGCTTCCCAAAGTGCGTGAGCCACTGTGCCCAGCTGAGATGGGGCTTTTAGGAAGTGATTAGGCCAACAGGGCTCCTACCTTGTGAATGAGATTAAAGCCCTTACAAATGAAGCTTCTTGCAGCATTCAGTTTAGTTTTTCTTCCACCTTCTGCCTCTTGAAGGCACAGCATTTCTCCCGTCAGGATAATGCAGCCTTTACCAGACAAGCAAATCTCCTGCAGGCACGTTGATCTTGGACTTCCCAACTTCCACAACAGTGAGATATAAATGTATTTTTAAAATAAATAACCAAGTCTCATATCAAGTATTTTGTAATAGCATCATAAATGGATGAAGACCATATACATATATACCTATGTATAACTTATATGTGTATATACATATGTAAATTAATGATGGCAGTGACAGCTGGTTGGAGCAATGGCTATGAAGACTTCAGCTGCAGCAGGGAGGTGTGGCCAGGACTGAGTGTTCCACAGTGCTGTCAGAGTCTGGAAATATGTGGAAACCCTGCTGCCTACTGAGTTGGTGGGATGGGAACCCCATGTTCCTGGGAACAGCTGCAACTTTACAGCTGAAGCTCCAGGCCTAGGCATCCCTGCACTCTCAGGACCCCAGAAATCCCCTGCAGGCTCAAACTTGGAGAAAGGGGGGCTTACTGGGTCACCGAAAAGGGGCTCGGCTCCTGGTCTCTGGCCTCTCTCTCCTCCTGGCACCCATTATGATTTTGGAGCAAAACTGAAGCTGAGCCCAGGCACTGTCATGACCCAGCCAGGTGTGTGCATACTTGTGGTATCACTGACATGCTAGCCCCCTGCTGACTTGACCCTCTCCAGACATTGGGTGCTGACAAGCATGGGAGGGAGGCTAGGGGTGCTGAGGGTGGCTTGGCATGGGCCTGCAGGCTCCCCTTGGCATGGATAGCCTTTGTGCTGTGGACAGCATGTTGACGGTGGCAGGAGGCAGACAGGTTCCTGGGTAGAATGGAGTGGGTCCTCAGTGAAGCCTCATTTTCAATCTAAGTATGACCTAAAGCCTGGGGTCCAGGCTGCCAGTTCTGGGTGGAGTCTACAACTCAGAGTGAGAATTTATGATGCTTTTTCCTGGAATGCCCATAGCTGCCCACGAACCAATCTGCACACACTTCCTCCCTTCTGAGCACATAAAAACCCCAGACACAGCCAGATTCGCAGAGACATTGGGACTAACAGTTGCAGGAAGGAACTTCCCACTTCGTGTCTCCTGGACACGTCAGGATAACCTGCCCGCAGAAAGGAGCTACCCACTATGGGACTCCTCTTTACCAAGAGACAGACACTCAGCACAACCTGCCTGCAGAAAGGAGCTACTCAATATGTGTCTCCGGAGAGCTGTTCTGACAAGGCTCCTCTCTGACTTGCTCACCCTTCAGTTGTCTGCATACCTCATTATTCCCGAACATGGGAAAAAACCTTGGGACCTGCCAAATGGTGGGACTGATAGAGTTGTAACAGAAACAGGACTGAAGCATAATATCCCCACCCCTGCTTGCCACATTGCGGATGATGAGAAGGAGAGAAGTGCTATGATTCTTTGGGGAGCCCAGACTTAGGGGGTCTCTGAGCTAAGGCTATGAAACCCTCTTTGAGGATCTCTGGTTTCTGCCATTTCCAAGTTTCTGGGTACCACCACATTCCCCTCATCCCAATTCAGGTGCCCACAGCAGAAGCCTCTTGTGGTGCATCTAATCCAGTTGCAGGCTTGCACAGAGCTGGCACCTATGCTGGTGCCTGGAGCTGGCCACCCCACCTCAGCAGCCAGTGTGCCTGGTTTTACATAGTGTCCAGAACTGGGGCTCACTTGCTCACATACCCCTCACTGCTCTACACCTGTCTCACCCTTGGCAGGTATGGAATCCAGGCCAGTAGTGCAAGGCAAATGCAGCCTACGAGGCTGAGTGGTTGGAACAAACCCAGTGGGCCCGAGCAAAACTTGAGCAAAAGCTTCACCAGCCACAGAGGTTTCCAGCAGGAAAAGTGACACCCTAAGGATCCTGTGGAAGTGTGGTGGTTTCTATCACATATATGTATATGAGGGTATTAATATCACAGGATTTTACTTCAACTCAAATTCTCCTAGGCCTATTAAGCTATTATTATTAAACTCACTGACACAAATAACAACACATTTAGAATAATACCCAACTTTGAATGGCCTAGAAGCCTTCAAATGCATTACTACATGACTATATTTCGCTTTCCCCAATATAATTTGAGGGTTCTAGGGGAGGTCTCTCTTGTCTTCAGAAATGACTTTGCAGGTGCCAAGTACTGCTGTTCCCTAGTCAGCATCCCCAGGGCATCTTCAAGATTTTTAGGGTGCTCTGCCTTCTCTGCTCACTATGATTGTTGCTTACTCTTCACCTCTTAAAGTGAACAGTCTTCAAGTAACAAACAGACTTATATTTTCTTCAATACTTTCTGCTTTACCAAAGTTGTGTAATTTTACATTTATTATAATAAAGGAACTTCAAGATACAAAAAAGAGAGGAAACTAAAGAGAGAAATGAGAAAAACTTTCTGTAATATTTTGAGATTTCCAGCAGAACCTTACAAGCCAAAAGAGATTGAGGGTCAATATTCAACATTCTTAAAAAAAGAAATTCCAACCCAGAATTGTATATCATCAAACTACCTTCATAAGCAAAATATAAATAAGATTCTTGTCACACAGCAAATGCTAAAGAATTAATTACCAGTAGACATACCTTAAAGGAGCTTCTGAAGGAAGCACTAAATATGGAAAGGGAAGACCATTGCCAGCCACTACAAAACACACTGAAGTACATAGACCATTGACACTATAAAGCAACTATATAAACAACTCTGCATAATAACCAGCTAACATCATGATGACAGCATCAAATCCACTCATGTTACTACTAATCTTGAATGTAAATTTGCTAAAAGCCCCAATTAAAAGGCATAGAGTAACAAGCTGGGGAAAAAAAAAAAAGGACCCATTGGTATGCTGTCTTGAAGAGACCTGTGTCACATGCAATAATAACCATAGGCTCAAGGTAAAGAGATAAAGAAAAATCTACCACACAATTGGAAAGCAGAAATCAGGGCTTGCAATCCTAGTTTCTGACAAAACAGATTTTAAACAAAAAAGATTTAAATAAAAAAACAAGGGCATTACATAATATGGTAAAGGGTTTAAAGCAACTAGAAGACCTAACTATGCTAAATATATATATGCAACTAACACAGGAGCAAACAAATTTATAAAGCATGTCTGTAGAGACCTCCAAAGAGACTTAGATCCCCACACAATAATAGTGGGAGACTTAAACATCTCACTGATAGTATTAAGCAGATCATCAAGACAAAAAATTAACAAAGATATTCAAGACTGGCACTCAGCACTGGATCAAACAGACCTGATAGACATCTACAGAACTCTCTCTTGCCAAGAAACAGAATACACATTTCTCCAATTGCCACATGGCACATACTCTAAAATCGATCAAAATGTTGAACATGAAACACTCCTTAGCAAATGCAAAAGAACTGAAATAATAACAACCAGTTTCTCAGACCACAGAACAGTCAAATTAAAAAATTAAGGCTAAGAAATTTGCTTAAAATCACACAATGATGTGGAAATTTAAAAACCTGCTCCTCCATGACTTTTTGATAAATAATGAAATTAAGGCAGAAATTAAGAAGTTCTTTGAAATGAGTGAGAACAAGGATACAACATACCAGAATCTCTGGGACACAGATAAGGCAATGTTAAGAGGAAAATTTATAGCACTAAATACCCACATCAAAAAGTTGGAAAAATCTCACTTTGACAATGTAACATCGCATCTAAAAAAACTAAAACAAAACAAAAAAAACCTTGAGAACCAAGAGCAAACAAATCTCAAAGCTGGAAGATAACAAGAAATAACCAAAATCAGAGGTAAACTGAAATAGTGTGTGGCATAAAAATCCATTCAAAAAAGATCAACAAACCCATTTTTAACTAATAACTAATTTTTTAATAGTTAAGTATTTTTTAACTATTAGTTTAGTATTTTTTAACTAATAACATAGGTAGACTGCTAACTAGACTAATAAAAGAGAAAAGAGAAAAGATAAAAATAAACACAATTAGAAATGACAAAGGGAATAATACCACTGACCAGACAGAAATACTAATAACCACTAGATACTATTATGAACACCACCATACACATAAACTAGAACATCTAGAAGAAATGAATAAATTAGTGGATACACCCACTCTCCCAATACTGAACCAGGAAAAATTTGAGTCCCTGAACCAACCAATGATGAAGTCCAAAATAGAATCGGTAATAAGTAGCCTAACAACTCCAAAAAGCCCGGGACCAGACATATTCACAGCTCAATTCTACCAGATGTACAAGAAGAGTCTGTACCATTCCAACTGAAATTATTCCAAAAAATTAAGGAGAAGTGACTTTTCCCCCAATTCATTATATAAGGTCAGCATAATCCTGATACCAAAACCTGGCAGATGAAACAACAAAAAGGAAAACTGCAGGCCAATATCCTTGATGAACATCAATGCAAAAATCCTCAACAAAATATGGCAAACCAAATCTAGGAGCACATCAAAAATTTGTCTACTGCAATCAAGCAGGCTTTATCCTTACAATACAAGGTTGGTTCAACATATGCAAATCAATAAATGTGACTAATCGCTTAAACAGAACTAAAGACAAAACCCGCATGATTATCTCAGTAGACGCAGAAAATGCTTTCAGTAAAATTTAACATTGCTTCATGTTAAAAAAAAAAAAACTCTCAGCAAACTAGATATTGAAGGTACATGCCTCAAAAAGGTAAGAGACATCTATGACAAACCCACAGCCAACATCATGCTGAATGGGCAAAAGCTGGAAACATTCACCTTGAAAACTGGCACAAGGCAAGGATACCCTCTCTCACCACTCCTATTCAGCATAGGATTGGAAGTCCTGGCCAGACCAATCAGGCAGAAGAAGAAATAAAGGGCATCCAAATACCAAGATAGGAAGTCAAACTATCCCTGTTAGCAGACAACATAACCCTATATCTAGGAAAGGCCAAAGTCTCAATCCAAAAGCTCCTTCAGCTGATAAACAAATTCAGCAAAGTCTCAAAACACAAAATGAATGTACAAAAATCACTGGCTTTCCTATAAACCAACAGTAGCAAAGCTGAGAGCCAAATCAGGAATGCAATTTCATTCACAATTTTCATAAAAAGAATAAAATACCTAGGAAAAGAATAAAATACCTAGGAATACAGCTAACAAGCAATGTAAAAGATCCCTACTCGGAGAACTACAAAACACTGCTCAAATAAATAAGAAATGACACAAACAAATGGAAAAATATTCCATCCTTATAGATAGGAAGAATGAATATTGCTAAAATGGTCATTATTCTCAAAGCAATTTATAGGTTCAATGTTATTTCTATTAATCTACCAATGAAATTCTTCACTAGAAAAATCTATATTTGAATTCACATGAAACAACAACAAAAATAACCCTGAATAGCCAAGGCAATCCTTAGCAAAAAGAACACAGTTGGAAGCATCACCTTACCAAACTTCAAACTATACAACAGGGCTACAGTAAGCAAAACAGCATAGTACTGTACAAAAACAGACACACAGACCAACGAAACAGAATATAAAGCCCAGAAATAAAGCTGCACAACTATAACTCTCTGATCTTCAACAAACTGACAAAAACCAGCAAAGGAGAAGGAACTCCTTGTTCAATAAATGGTGCTGGGTAGCCATATTCAGAAGATTAAAACAGGACCCCTTCCTTACACCAAATACAAAAATCAACTTAAAATGCATTAAAGACTTAAATGTAAAATGCAAAACTATAACACCTCTGGAAAACAACCTAGGCAATACCATTCTGAAAAGAGGAACAGGCAAAGATTTTATGATAAAATCAGCAGAAGCAATTTCAACAAAAACAAAAATTGACAAATCATATTTAATTAAATGAAAAAGCTTCTGCACAACAAAAGAAACTATATACAGAGTAACAGACAACCTACAGAATGGGAGAAAATGTTTTGCAAACTATGCATCTGACAAAGGTCTAATATCCAGCATCTATAGAGAACTTAAATTTACAATTTAAAAAAAAAACATTAAAAAGTGAGCAAAGAACATAAACAGAAACTTTTTAAAAGAAAACATACATGTAGCCAACAAATACATATTTTTTTAAAAAGCATCACTGATTATTCGAGAAATGCAGTTCAAAACCACAATAAGATACCATTTCACACCAGTCAGAATAGCTAGTATTAAAAGGTCAGAAAATATCAGTTACTGGGGAGGTTGCAGAAGAAAAGGAACACTAATACACTGTTTGTGGGAGTGTAAATAATACTGTGGCAATTTTTCAAAGATCTGGAAACACAACTACCATTCAACTCAGCAATCCTGTTATTGGATATGTACCCCCCAAAATATAAATCATTCCATCATAAAGACACATGTACACCTATGTTCATAGCAGCAGTATTCACAATAGCAAAGACATGGAGTCAACCTAAATGCTCATAAATGGTAAACTTAGTAAAGAAAATGTGGTACATATACCCCACAGAATACTATACAGCCATGAAAAGAACAAAGTCATGTCCTTTGCAGGAACATGATTGGAAATGAATGCCATTATCCTTTGCAAACTAACACAGGAACAGAAAACCAAATTCCACACATATTCTCGCTTATAAGTGGGAGCTAAATTATAAGAACACATGGAGACATAGAGGGAAACAACAGACACTGGGGCCTATTGAATACTGGAGGGTGGGAGAAGGGAGAAGATAAGGAAAAATGACTAGTGAGTACTAGGAGTAATAACTGAGTGATGAAATAATCTTATTACAAACCCTTGTGACACAAATTTACCTATGTATCAAACCTGCACATGTACCCTTGAACTTAAAATAAAAATTTAACAAAGTAATTTTAAATTTTGTAACTCTTTTTATTAATTGCTATAACAAATAGATGAAAAATATAGGATACTTGTACACCACTATCAACCACTTATCTTCAAAATTTTACTAGATGTTCCAGCCATTGCAAAAATAAATAAAATGCATACAGAGATTAGAGAAAATGTAAACATTTAAAAAAGTTTATAGATGACAGAATTGTTCATGCAACAAATATTAAGGAAACTACAAAAATCCTATCAGAAATACAATATGTACCTAACAAGGCTTCAATATATAAGAGCCATACTTCTTTAAGAAAACAACAGTTTTTTCTAGATGGTAATGAAATATCATGAAGAAGCAGAAATAGAAAAAAAGAGATGATGCTATTTACAATAGCATCAAACACCATCTTCTATGGCATTAAAATCATAAAATACTTACAGATAAGTTTAACAGACTACATGCAAGACTGGATGCTGAAAACTTCAAATCATTTCTGGAAAATATTAAAGAAAGCCTAAATATATGGAGGGATGTAGTAAGATATTGTAGCACAATACCAAATATTTTAAGATGTCAATTGTCTTCAGAGTGATCTATATATAGCTTTAACAAATTCCCAGTCAAAACTCCAGTAGGTTTTTTTTGCTAAAATTGACCAGATGATTCTGAAATTTGTATTAAATGCATAACTTAGACTAACGAAATAACTTTGAAAAGAGAAATCCAAATTGAAGCACATCCATGCTCGATTTCAAGACATACCGTAATGCTGAAACCATCAAGACAGTGTGGTATTGATGTGAAGACAGACATGTACATTAATGGAAGACAAGGGAATCCATAAAAAGTACACATGATTATATATACACAAATCTTTATGATAACTTAATGAGTGAACACAAATAGTCTTTTCAAACAGTGTTGCATGGGCAGTGTGATATCTACTTCTGTTATTAGTCCATTCTCAAATTGCTATAAAGAACTCTTTGAGACTGAGTCGTTTATAAAGAAAAGAATTATTTATTCACAGGAAGCATGGCTGGGAAGGTCTCAGGAAGCTTACAATTGTGGTGGAAGTTGAAGGGGAAGCAAGCACATCTCTGCATGGTGATAGGAAAGAGAGAGAGAGAGAGAGAGAGAGAGAGAGAAGGGAGAAGTGCCACACACTTTTAAATTATCAGACCTCATACCAGCTCCTTCCACCAACACTGAAAGTTACAATTCAACATGAGATTTGAGTGGAGACACAGAGCCAACCCATATCAACCTCAGAGAAAAAAATATATATATTTTAATAAATTTTAATTGTTTGAAATGAATTATCAACCTAAATGTAAAAGTTAAAACTGAAAATGAGTAGGAGAAAACTTAGTAGAAAAATTTTGTAACCCCGTGTTAGGCAAAACTAGTAAGAGCACACAAAAACTAAACCTCATTGTAAGCATTGTGAATTTGAAAGTCATTTATGAGATAATAGTATTCCCAAAGAGTTTTTCCTTTTTATTCCTGAATTTATATCTTGCATGATGCCTCTCTCTCTCTTTTTTTTTTTTTTTTTTGTTATCCTAGAGACACCATAGACCCTGTAGCAGAGACATCCATAAGCTCATCAAATCTTTGACACTGGACACAGAATTAGAACAAATTTCCTAGCCTTCCTTGCAATTAGAGAATTCTGGTGAACTGAGTTCTCATAATTGAAATGTGAGCAGAGTGATGTATTTTATTTGCAGAGTTGGCACTTAAAATTTTCCTGAAATGCCTCATACTTTATCTCCTACTGCCTAAATGCAGATAATCCAGGACTCCAATATTTTAGGAGATAATATTAATAGAACCAAGAGACAGGAAGATTCAGGCTTCCTGCATCACCACTTATGCGGGACTTCCCAGGAGATCTAACTAAACAGGCACACCATATTGTTTGGTCCTGCAAGTGAGAAGCACTTTTCTATTGTGTTAAAACATTGAAATTTTGGCACATTTGTTACACCTTTACACCTAGCTGATCCATAAAAGAACATAAAATTAAGTGACATATTTCACTGTGTTCTGAGTTCACAGTGCCTTAGTGTCTTATGTGGAACATGTGGAAATAAATTGGCTTTCTTCTATGATAGTAATTCAGTTTCTTGTATAGTTTTGTTTTTCTGACACCAGATTGTTAAACTTATTTCTACTCCTGATTACATTTGTTTTATGGTGTATTGGGGAAAGCATTGCAATCATACTTTTTCATAACTTTGCTTAACTAAGCTAGAAATGAAAAATCAGAAAGCTGAAACCACCTTCTACCATAACCAAGAATCCTCTACTAATTGGGAAAGAGCAGTGGACTTACACATATGAATTGTTTGACAGGTTTATATTCATCCATTTCCAAATGTATTTCTGGTTTAGCTGGATACACAATTAATACTGCGTATTCAAAAATAAGAGGAAAGGAAGATCGGCAAACATATTTTTTATTAACTAACCCATTAAAACTTTTTTATGATGTTCTTTAACAGAAGCTAGATTCATTATAACATATTCATCTCAAAGGCTGTCATTTCCATTAAAGGTGGTAATAGTAACATACAATATTACAAAGCTCTAGTGTAATTAGAAATGTAACTTGAAATATTTTTTACATTTAAATCCTCAATGTAAACTGTAAAGTATCATGCTGGCCTATTGGATTAAGTTTAACCCTAAATTTTAAAATGGCATTACAAAAGAATTATACTTATATTAAAACCACAATAAAGATTTGAAAATAAATGTGTTAGCATGATTAAATAAACTCTGACAAAGATTTGGTTTTCGATCACAAAGCGTTTTTGGTTTGTTTTGTCTTTTCTTTTTTGTTTAGACAGGGTCTCACTCTGTTGCCCAGGCTGGAGTGCAGGGGCAAGATTTCAGTTCATTGTCACCTCTGCCCCCTGGGCTCAAGCGATTATCCTGACTCAGCCTCCTGAGTAGCTGGGATTACAAGTATTCACCATCATGCTCAGCTAATTTTTGTATTTTTTGTAGAGACAGAGTTTTGCAATGTCACCCAGACTGGCCTCGAATTCCTGAACTCAAGCAATCTGTCTGCCTTTACCTCCTGAAGTGCTGAGATTAGAGGTGTGAGCCACCACATTTGGCCAAGAGCGTTTGTGTTAAATATTGAAATTAAATTTAACTATTTATAATTAATTTTAAATAATTAAATTACAATATAATTTACTTTTAAAGAAAAATTGTTTTTATTGTAACGTCCTTTCATTTATAAATCAAGATTCATTTCTTATAATAAAACAAAACTTTAAATACATGATTACAGCTTTAAATATATATACAATTTTAATTATCTTTAATATTTTATTTCTCAAAATGTTTATTGAGTATTTATTACCTACAAATCATAGCAAGCAAATGGCTAGGATAAAGGGATCGAAGATAATATTAACATATAGATTATGAATAATTGATATACCCTGGTTCTCTTTATTTGACAATAATTTATCTATTATTAAATATAAAATGTAGTGTGTGTGTGTCAGAATTTAGTACACAATAATAAATCTTGAGTAGTTCCATTTGGAGGTATATATATATATATATATATATATATATATATATGTGTGTGTGTGTGTGTGTGTGTATACATGCACACACAAACATACATATCCTCATGCAACTCTCTCATGTAAGGAAGAAAAATGCCCTCATTTTTTTTCGAGTGTCTTAGTTTCTTCAGGCTGCTACAACAAAATACCATAGACTGATACTATAGACTGAGTAGTTTATAAAAAACAGAAATGTATTTCTCATAGTTCTAGAGGCTTGGAAGTTTAAGACCAAGACAGATTTGGTCTCTGGGAAGAGCCTCTTTCCTGGTTCATAAAACAATACCTTCTTGCAGCTTCTTCACAGGGAAGAATCGGTGGATAAGCTCCCTTGGGCCTACTTTAGAAAGGCGCTAATTCTGTTAAGGAGGTCTTACAACTCACATCCTAATCAGCTTCTAAAAGGTCCTACCTCCTAATACTAAAATTTTAAGAACTGAGATTTCAATATATGAATTTTGTGGAGACACAAATATTCACATTATAGCAACAGGATATTATCAGTAGGGCGTCTCAAATGGGAAATTTTTACACACTTCCCACAATGCATTTTTTAAATTAAACCTAATGTTGGCATTTAAAGTTTCAAAAACTTCAGCAGGACCAACTTTATTTTTCAAATAATTCTAAAACAATTTGAATTTTGCCTAAATATGAACCACTCACTAACCTTTCTAAAGATTTTCTCCATAGCAAATTATGAAATAGATCTTTCTTAAAATTTAAAATAATTTTAGAATATAAATATGTACAGCCATTTTAAGTGAAAACCAAATTTTATATATATATGTATGTATACTTATATAAGAATTCAGGTAATTTTTATTTAAAATCTCAAAGTTTTGTCCTTTTTTTTCTTCAGATTGTCCCATGAACCTAATAGATTAATGAACTATCTAAATATATTACATTTTATCAAAGTTGTAATTATTTTATATTTTTACATCTATTTCATTTTTCATCACTACAGTGGCTCCTAAGTGTGCATCACTGCTGTTTTATAGAACCAAGTACAAGCCAAGGTAAGGAATTATCACCCAGTGCCAGACAACTCATGGTCTGAAGTCTAGAGCAGGCTGGCAAAATTATATCCAGCTGCTTAGATGAAAAGATATTAATATCATGTTCTTTCTATAAAGCTAAAAATATTCTTCCTTAGCAATAAAATACACATGCTCACAAACAGAAATTCAGATTACCTCTAACTACATCCACTCCTACTTCCCTGGATCCAACACCTAAATTCTCTTGTCAGGATTACAGAATAACTCATACCTTATCTCTTTGCTTCCCCTATGTTCACCCTTATCTTCTTCCAATTATTAATTCATGGAGAAGTCACAAAGATACCATAAAAGTGTAAATAAATCCAGATAAATCCTAATCTCAAAATCTTCCATTTTCTCTCATTTCATTCAAGTTAATGTCAAATCCCTTACAGTGGCTTACAAGGCCCTGCTCACTCTGTATCCCATCCTTTCTCTCTCTAACACATCTTCATCTACTCAACTAATTCTGCCTAGCTCACTTTAGCTTTCTTGGTATTCCTGCAACTCACCACATAGCCTCCAGCCTCAGAAACATTTCATAGGGTTTTGTTTCAGGCTGGA
Organism: Cacajao melanocephalus; assembly: GCA_963573385.1. NCBI lineage: Eukaryota > Metazoa > Chordata > Mammalia > Primates > Pitheciidae > Cacajao > Cacajao melanocephalus. The sequence continues at coordinate 6,222 of CAUYLG010012650.1, read as the reverse complement.
ATCCATATTCCTCAGATAGCAACACTTTGATCACTTATTTCTTCTTAGTGAGTTTAAATCTGACAACCATAATGAAGTTACACCTGCACCCAAAAAATGCTCCTGATCACCCTTTCCTTGCCACATTTTCTTTCCTCAGTTTTTCAATTTTTAGTTAATAAGGTGGTACAGTATAATTAAATGGCAAAAAAATTATCTAAGTGCACAAATAAATGATTTTTAGTATATTTTCAGAGTTGTACAACCGTAAACACAATCTAATTTTAAAACATTTTAATAACCTTACAAAGAAAGCTTATGCCCCTTTGCAGTTATTTTCCTGTCCCCTACTCATTCCTAGGCAATTACTAATTTATTTTCCATCTGTATAGATTTGCTTTTTTGGACATTTAATATAAATCCAATGTTAAAATGCACATGCTTTTGTGTGGTTTCTTTTACTTAGCATGATATTTTTGTGTTTCATTCACATTATAGCATGTGTCAGTATTATTTTCTTTTTATTGCTGAAGAGTATACCATTATATGGATATAGCTCATTTTTGTTTATTCATTCACTAGTTGATGAACATTTGAGTTGTTTCCACTTTCTGGGCATTATGAACAATAAAGTTATGACCTTTCATTTGCAAGTTTTTGTGTGGACATGTGCTCATTTTTTCTATACCCCATTTTTATAGCATATACTACCTTCTTACATAACCATAAATATGCTATTATTCTGTAAATTACTTGTTGCTTTTCATCAACCACTGGGATCTAAATTCAAGGATTTCTGTTTTTTTTTCCAAAAGCCTAGAACAGATCTTGGTATATGATAAGAATTCAAGATGTTTGTTGAATAAAAGAAAGATGTTTACATGTAAAGTATATTTCTGTTTCCAGATAAGACATATTTTAAGCGGCATATTTCTTTATGCTTTCACTTTTTTTTTTCCTTTTCTTTGTTTTTGAGATGGAGTTTTGCTCTTGTTGTCCAGTCTGGAGTGCAATGGCGGGATTTCAGCTCACTGCAACCTCTGCCTCCCAGGTTCAAGTGATCCTTCTGCCTCAGCCTCCCAAGTAGCTGGGATTACAGATGTGCAGCACCACGCCCAGCTAATTCTGTGTTTTTAGTAAAGACAAGGTTTCACCATGTTGGTCAGGTTGGTCTCAAACTCTTGACATCAGGTGATCTGCCTGCCTTGGCCTCCCAAAGTACTGGGATTACAGGCATGAGCCACTATGCCTGGCCTATGCTTCCACTTTTACATCAAACATGTATTTTATATATTCTATGGTGTAGGAACCATGTTAGGATGGATGTGTATAAAACAGGTAGGATAGAACATTATGCTCATAAAGGTCACACTTGGATAGTGGAGACATATGTAAGGAAAAAACTGCCAAATGATGAAAGGAACTATAGTAAGCAGAATAGATTCCCAAGATGTCCACACCCATATCCTCAGATCTGTGAATATGTTATATAGCAATGGTGAATTAAAGCTATAGATGAAATTAAGGATGTTAATTAGTAGACTTTATTATAAAATTGTCCTGGGTTATCTGGTAAATTCAATGTAATCACTGTGTACTTTGAGAAGGATTAGTCAGAGTCAGAGAAGGTGACAGATGATGGAAGCAGAGTGTCTGATATGATGTGAGACTCACTTTACCATTTATGGGTTGGAAGATGGAAAGACAAGGACTGTGGTGTGCCTCCAGAAGTTGGGAAAGGCAAGAACACAAATTCTCCCATAGAGCCTCTAGAAAAAAATGCAGGCCTAATGACCCCTTGCTTTTAGCTCATTCAGAGGCATTTCAGACTCCTGACCTCCAGAACTGGAAGATACTATATTTGGATTGTTCCAAGCTACTAAATTTATGTTACAGTAGCAATAGAAGCTAATACCTGAACATTATTGCTAGTTAGACAGAAGGATGAGTGAAGGGGCCTGAATTCCCATTATGTTCATCAAGCTCTTGCTCTTGGATATATTCTCCTCAGCCCAAAATAAATGTTTAAAGAAGCAGGAGTCATGGTCTCTGCTCTTGAGGAAAGAAGTTTACAAACTAGTCAAATTTTCCAACAGGAAAATATGACCATATGGCAAAGATGTTAGAAGCACAAAACTGTGCCAACAGGATAATCAACCATCATTTACATGGCCAGCCATCCCAGAGAACTGGCAAGCAAGGAGCATCACTGTAGCAGCTGTTGCCATAGCCCAAAATCTTACAAAGTGACTAAAAAAGAAACAAAACAAACAAGCAAATAGAAACCCTCTGAGAGCTAGAACTTGTAAAAATTGAGAGACAGCATGGTGTAATCCAAGGGAGGATGGAGTTACCTTAGGCCATCTGGAGACTAATCTCAACTCCACTCTGCTACAGGTTTGTGACCTTGGGCAAGTTCCTTAATCATCATCTCTTTACCTCCAAAATGAAGTTAGACCCTTCCAGCTATTCTCTGGGAACTGGCTGAGATCACTTCCAAAGTTAGCTAATTTTCTTTTTCTTTCTTAAAAACAAACAGATATAAGCAAGGATAATTTTAGGAAAAAGTTTATGTGTCAGATTTATTTAAGAATATTCACATCTGATATAGTAGCCGTGAGCTACATGTGGCTATCAAGCAACTCAATGTGGCTAGTGTGGCTAAGGAAATGGCTTTTTTATTTTAATTGCCATTAATTTAAATTTAAGTAATTGTATGTGGCTAATGACTACATTATTAAAGAGCACAGTCCTAGATTATTTGCCAGACAGTAAACAAGTATAAAAAGTTAGAGCTTCTTAAATTACCAAACAGGAGTATAGAGGTTTGAGGAGGTATGAGTTGGGCATGTGGGAAGTGGAAAAGTTCCTTTTTAAAATTTCCTTTCTTGTTAAAGAATAAATTATATGTGTGCTAATAACTCTTTGTTAAGCCCTATCTTATGTAGCTGTTAGACATGCCATGCTTACAGGCAGGTAGTACATTCTATGTCTTTGTACTTTAACCAAGATATCTGTGCTGGACATGCTCACAGGCATGTTCCAGCTCCCCATTGCTTTTACCTGTATAGAAAAATTTTAGATTATTAGCCAATCAGGTTTCAGTTTAGAGTGTGAGGGCTGGCTCCAACCAACGGAGATCAGACTCAGCAGTAAGGATGACCTTAAATGTATAAGGGATAAATCTGTGTGTTTTCTGTCGTTCATTGTACTCTCATGGCACCATGGCTAGTGAGGGTATCCTTCCTGCAGTCTGGGAAGTAAAAATTGCATTGCTGAAAAATCCTTTGTCTCAGTGCTAATTTTTCTTTGTGGCACTGAGCATCTACTTCCAACAAATTGGAGACCCAGATGGGACTTTAAAAACAAACTTTTCTACTTCCCACAATTCCCTCCTCTTTTACTTTATAGTTTTCCTTTTTAAACTTTTTATACATGTTTTGGCTTAGTTATTCTGCCCGAGTTTCTAAAAGAAAAAGCTTCTCTTTCTTTCTCTTTACACTATTTCTTTCCTTAATTTTACTTCCTGTCTCTCTCTTTCACACACACTTTCTCTTACCATTTTCCAACAAACCACAACCCTTTTTTAACGTCTTGCTGGGCAGAGTGGGGCTTGCCTTGGGCTGCTATAGTCACTGCTTGTGTTGGTGGTCTTCATACCTGTCTGCCCTGCAAAGTTTCTGGCATGCGACCTCAGACTGTCTTGCTGCTGCTGCTGCTGCCACCTCTGCAGAGCCCCTGACCAGGGCCCTTGCTGGTGACCTCTGCTGCTACCATATGAGCGCAGGCCACTCGTCTCTTCTGGTGCCACTTGTGCTGCTGCTTCCCCACTCCCGGCCCTGGCACAGCAGGCACACTGCCACTTAGAGAGGCCTGGCCCCTATGCACCTGTGACCTCTGCCTACCTGGGCCCCACCCCAATAGACAGCTGACCCAGCCAGAGGCACCGCTGTGGCCACCTCAGGGGCCTTTACTGGGGATCCTCCTGAGCTGTTTTCGCTACTTTTTGCGTTTCTTTTTCCTAGGGAGTATTCTAACTATTCCCCACCACCACCCTTTCGGAGGTCTCTCTCACTCCTCTCTACTTCTGCTTTGCTCTCTCTGGCCATATGAAATGATTACAGATCTTGCAGAGAGGAACCACTCACACTGCTCTCTCACGTGCACACTTACACATACTTAACCTTTAGAATTTGTCCAAAGCTTGAAACCTTTCTTTTCCTGCCTTGCTGAGAGATCAGGTTGATTTATATCTCGCACCAGGTGGATATTGGCTGAAGACCACTCTAGAGAGGAATGAGTCCCATCTGGGTCGCCAATTTGTTGGAAATAGATGCTCGGTGCCACAAAGAAAAATTAGCACTGAGACAAAGGATATTTAAGCAATGGAATTTTTACTTCCTGGACTGCAGGAAGGGTACTCTCATGGCACAATGGCTAGCGAGGTTACCCTTATTGCAGTCCAGGAAGTAACAATTACATTGGTGAAAGATCCTTTGTCTCAGTGCTAATTTTTCTTTGCAGCACTGAGCATCTAATTCCAACAGGTAGAATTATCAGAAAGCAAAACAAAATGTATTACTGAGTACCTATTATATGGCAAGTATACTATTAGGTAAAAACCTATACACTAGTTAATAAATTTTCTTAAAATAAGTTAGCTTTCAAAGATTATTCAAAAAGTGTTTTTTTATGAGTTCATTTGTTGTAAGTCCAGGATGTCTGTAATACAAGCAAATAACATGTATATGTAAGAATAATTATCACTTTTATATCCTTTTTATTAACATATAACTCTTTTTTAAAAACATGTCTACAGTTTCTTATCAACAATTTCAAAATCCAAATGTTTTTAAAAGTTTTCTGGAAGCTTATGGCAGAAAAATCTGGCCCAGAATGGCATACAGTATTAAGATAGGTATTAATTTTCTTCATTTATACCATTTAATGTCAGTATTCATATACATCAGTGTAGAAATATAAATGTGTTTACTCGTGTGGTTTGATTAAGACCAAAGCAATTGGAAGGAACTTCCTGCAGTAATGGGAATGTTCTTGACCCTGATTATGGTGGTTGCTGCATGAGGATACACAATGACTTAAGCTCATTGGGTATATTTAAAATAAATGTATTTATTTGTATATAAATTATGCCCTATCAAAGTTGGTTTGAAAAGAAAAATGAGTGAATATTCAGATAATATTGACTACTTTGTATGAGGCTGTTTTGTACCCTTATAATTATGTATGTTAATACCTGCTCATATATACACATAAGCATATAATTTATCTGGAGAACATGTACATTTTTATAAAGAATATCTAAGAAGATAATATATTTAATAAAGCACCATAGAAGATTATCATACATAATTGGAAAAACAAAAGACATTTTTACATGATCACTATGTTAATCAGGATTCTCCAGAGAAAAAGAACTGATAGGATATATGTGCATGGATATATATATTTGCAGATACACATTTGCATATGACTGGCTCATTCATAAGAATTGGCTCATGTGATTACAAAGGCTGAGAGGTCATATCTGCAGTCAGCAAGTTGGGGATCAAGGAGGGCTGATGGTATACTTTCAGTACAACAAGTCTGAAAGCCCGAGGACCAGGAAAGACAATGGTATCATTTCATACTGAAAGACAGCAAGCTGAGGACTGGTGAGCTGATGCTTCAGTTTTGATCAAAAGAAAGAAAGAAACTAATGTTTTAACTCAAGGCAGTCAGGAGGAAGAGTTCCCTCTTACAAAAGGAAAGGTCAGCCTTTTTGTTCTATTCAGGCCTTTCCTTGATTAGTTGAGACCCATCCCTATTGGGGAGGGCAGCTTCTTTTACTCAGTTTACAAATTCAAATGTTACTCACATTCAAAAACACCCTCACAGACATATCAGAATAATATTCAACCAGTTATCTGGGCAGCAAATGGTTGAATCAAGTTGACACACAAAAATAAACATAACAGCCAAAATCCTTTTCACATACACTGTTTTTTTCTTTCTGCTTTTCTGTTGTTTAATGAAAGACTTCACTTCTGAAATGGTAAAACCTAAACAAATACTCAGTATATCTAGTTAAGCACCATCATTTTGTGCTATAGCTGGCCTAAAGTTAGAACCTGAACAACACTATTTTATAAAAGACAAAGTTGTGTTTTAAAATAAGTTGTAACGGCTGCCCCATTCTCCTCACAATAACTGCTGGCCTTGGCTCCTGTAAATAAAACTGCT
>CAUYLG010012647.1:0-16915 GCA_963573385.1 Cacajao melanocephalus | reverse complement strand
GTCTGTGGGCAACAAAAATTCGTCTGAAAGTGCGGTGTCCACTCGCTCTCTGCGCTTTCACTGGGAGCTACAATCCTGAGCTGTTGTTAATCGGCCATCTTGGATCTCTCCCCATGATTGTTGCTTTTAAGGGGTACAAAAATTCTGAGTTGATGGGTACAATACAAGTGTTAGATGTAATTGTCATGATAATTTGCTTTATACAGTCTGGTTTTACCAAATACAGTACTTCACTTAAAGAATTTATTTTCATCTAATATTTTTATTTTCTTTTACAGGAGTTTATATTGTCAGAAGATTATAACAAGATGACTCCTGTGAAAAACTATCAAGGTAGGAAGTGAGAGGAGTACTTTCATTACCCAGATTCTAAAATACTTCTTGATGTTTTTCACTGCAACAAGAGAATACATACTTTATAATCATCAAGGGGACAAAACAGAGCAAGCTTTTGAGTGAATGTTATCCCTGTTTTTGAATTAAAGAACTGAGGCCCAATGAGGTTGGGTGACTTGCCTGGGGTTCTAGACAAGTGCAGGACTAGATCAGGTCAGTGTGACTCCCAAACCCACAGCCTTTGTCTTCCTGTTATACCACGCTGCCTTGCAACAGTACAGCAGGTTTAGAAAATGGGGCCAGTAAAACGCTGCCATACAGAGGACTCACCTTGTATTTGGTTAAATGTTTTAAAATGCTCAGAGTACATTGTCCAAGGGGAACAAGTGTGGTTTTATCATGTCTTCAACATTGGCAGGCCATCTGCCAACAATTTTTGGAAGGGATTTTTATGCAGACTAACAATGTTGTGGAACCAGAAAGTTAGAGGTAGACCTTTTAACATTTAGAGGTCATTTCATCCAATTCTCTTGACTTGCCTTTGTGAGTGGACAGTCATCCAGCCTCCCCTTCAGTACCTCCAGAGACATAGGAACCATTATGATTTTGGAAAATTCTAAGCATTAAGTTCTTTATTTTAGGATTTGGAGCTAAAATTTATTTCCCTTTATTCTTTAATTTTTTCACATATCATTCATCAAATATTTATTGGGTACCTATTGTGTTCCAGTAACAGAATTGTAATAGTGAGCCACACATGTATAGTATCTATGTGTAAGCAGTTTATAATCATGGAGAGGATACAGGTAGTAAGCAGGCCATTAAAACATTGTGTGAGGCCAGGCATGGTGGCTCATGCCTGTAATCCCACCACTTTGGGAGGCCAACGTGGGCAGATCAAGAGATTGAGACTATCCTGGCCAATATGGTGAAATCTCATCTCTACTAAACATACAAAAAAATTGAATGGGTTTGGTGGTGCACACATGTAGTCCCAGCTACTCAGGAGGCTGAGGCAGAAGAATCGCTTGAACATGGGAGGCAGAGGTTGCAGTGAGCCAAGATCATGCCACTCCACTCCAGCCTGGTGACAGAGTGAGACTCTGTCTCAAAAAAAAAAAAAAAAAAAAAAAATTGTGTGATAAGTGGTAAATGTTTCTCTATTGGTGTTTGCTTAGCCTGTTGGACCTATAGAAACTGAGTACAATCTCTCTTACACATGACAGCCTTTCAATTATTTTAAGACAGCTGTGGAAGTTTCTACCCCTGCCCTTCTGTCTCCTCTTTCAATCTTCAGTGTTCTGCTTTCACTTTTCTTTTCCAGCCTGTATATTTTACATCTCTAATTTTTATTTTACATTATCTGAGCCTTTACTCTTTAAAACAGTTTTTACATCTGTCCTGTAAATATGTACAATTATTATTTATCATGTTTTAAAAATATATTACATAACAAAAAATTTGTTTTAATTAACTTGGTCACATATTTGGGATATCATATGTTACCTTTAGGACCATTTAAAAATATGATACCTTGTTGTAGGTAACCTTTAAGATGGTTCCTAATGATCATTGCCTCCTGAAATTTACCCTGTACCTCCAGTGTGGGCAAGACCTAGACCATGGCAAGTGATGGATATCACTTCTGAGATTAGGTTAAAAGATACTAGGACTTCCACCTTGCTTGCCCTCTCCTGCACTTGTGTGTGCTTGCTCTGATGAAAGCCAGCTGCCATTTTGTAAGCTGCCCTGTGGAGAAGCCAATGTGCTGAGGAACTGAGGGAGGCCTTGTCAAAAGCCAGTAAGGAACTGACACCCCAGTTTAACAGCCCACAAGGAACTGAATCCAGCCAGTACTACGTGAGGGAGCTTGGAAGCAGATTCTGCCCCATCAAGCTTTCAGATGAGACCACAGCTCCATTCCACACCTTGATTCCATCCTGTGAGAGACTTTATGGCAGAGGCACCCATCTAAACTGTACCAATATTTCATACTCTGAGATAATTAACATTTACTGTTTTGAAGCACAAAGTTTTGGGGTAATCTGTTACACAGCAATAGATAACTAATACATACCTGTAATCTGATAAGTACAAAATTATATTTCCCTTCTCACACTCTTCTTGTAATGTGAAGGGTGAATTTTTGGCAGCCGTTTTACACCATGGGCTCATGTGGAGCAGTCAACTCAAGCTTCTCCACAGTTCTCACTTGAATTGTTTGGTTGTTTTAGTTTTTTTTAATTTTTAATTTTTATGGGTACATAGTAGGTATATATATGCATAATAATTACATCACAGTAGATCTGTCACCTCAAGCATTTATCCTTCATGTTACAAACAATCCAATTAACTCTTTTAGTTATTTTAAAATGTATTGGGTTGTTTCTAAGCTGTATCTTCACTACTTTTGAAGCTATTTTTTGTTTTTGTTTTTAGTTTAAATGCTGGACTTGACATTCTGATGTTCACTGTCTCATTTTATTTAGCCCATCACCCTCAGCTTATCAAGATATTTAGAAACCCCAGTTGTCATTAAACATATTAATTTCTACTTAGTTTTGTGTTTTTCTTAAATGTATAAGCACAACATGTCATTTCCTATATCTTTGTTAAAATAATGATTGGCCTCACAGGTGTACATATTATGAGCATATCACTAGAAACCCCTCTTCATATGCCATTATTCTTTGAGTCTCTTAATATTTCATATAAGTTTATTTTGTCTGCAAGAGGATTATAAAAAAATGATAACTAGAGTACTGTAGAAACCTGTTCTCCACAAACACCTGGAGATAAGGACAAAATGGCACTTCTTGTTGTTTTCGTCATTCTTCTCAATACAATACTAGGCTCATGAGAGATACAAATAGAAAATTCCCATGAGCCAGAAGCAAAGAGAAAAGTAAAACTCAGAGTGATATACATATGATCTGTTATTGCAGCTGTCTTGGGGAGATGGAGAACCAGTAAGAGATAGATACTTGTGTATCAACATGCACTTGGGGATAAGAAATAAGGCCTAGAGCCTGAGTGAGATGAAAAATTGGAACTGAGATTTCCATAAAAGGCTGAATCTCATAAAGAACTGTACCCCCACAAAAAGGAGAGGAACAAGACTGTCCGCTAATTGTCCCTGAAGACTACAGGGACATTTATTCCTGACCCCAACTCTGGATAAAGGATGAAATTTTCCCATGATAAATCAAAACCCGAACTGAAAACTTTTAATTTGGGAATACAAATTTTAACCAATTATAACATGCTGGAACTCTATGTTAAGAAATTAACATAAAGTTGGTCCTTGGCCCATAAGACCCCATGGTTACCTACTAGAAATAAATGCAAAAGCTCTTTTCAATGAGATAAATTGCACAGAGGCCCTACAGCAAAAACAAGCACTGCTTAAGATGAATTCTTAATTTTTTTAATTGTAAAACTAACAAGCAATCAATCCACCATGAGTAAATATTAGCAGATATCACAAATAGGATGATTAGAATACCAAGAATCTTAGATAATGATCAATAAAATGAAAGAAGCCATAACATCAATATGTTAAATGATGAAGAAAAGACGTTTCAGAAACAATAAGGGAATAAAAAGATTATTGAAAAAACAGGGAGATTTTTAAGAGAACCAAATAGAACTTTTAGATATGAAAAATATAGTCACTGAAATTTAAAAATCAGCGGGTAGATTAGATTGCTTAGACACAGACAGATTAGTGGAGTGGCAGATGAATTTGATGTCCTTGGAACAACATTTTTAAACTATTTTTTTTTTTGAGACAGGGTCTCACTCAGTTGCCCAGGCTGGAGTGCAGTGGTGTGATCTCAAATGACTGCATCCTCTGCCTCCTGGGCTCAAGCAGTCCTCCCACTTCACCTCCCAAGTAGCTGGGACTACAGGTGTGTGCCACCACACCTGGCTAAGTTTTATATTTTTTGCAGAGATGAGGTTTCACCATGTTGCCCAGGCTGGTCTTGAACTCCTGAGCTCAAGCAATCTGCGTACCTTGGCCTCCCAAAGTGCTGCAATTACAGGCAAGAGCCACTGTGCCCAGCTCATTTTTAAAGTTCTGTAAGAAGGAAAAAACTTCCAACATAGAATTATATACATAGAGAAAATACCTTTCAAAAACCTAAGTAAAATAAACATTTTTTCAGACACACAAAAACAGAAAGAATTCATCATTCATAGACCTACACTAAAAGAAATGTTAAAGGAAGTCCTTCAGGAAAAAAGAAAATGATGCCAAAAGAAACTATGTGTCTACTCAAAAGAAAGAACGATGTTAAAAATGGGAACAGAAAGGTTTGTTTCATCCATTATAGGAATCTGTTTAAAAGACAATTGACTTTTAAGTTAAAGTAGCAAGGGGTTAATAATATATGTAAATTAAAACGTGCGACAATAACACAAAGACCAGGAGAAATGGAAGTGTACTATCGTAGGTTCTGGAATGCTGTACATGAAGAGGTGTTACAGCATTTAGAGGAAGACTGTGGTAAGTAAAAGATGTATACTCTTAACCCTAAAACAACTATTTTGGTTTTTTTTTTTTTTTGGAAATGGAGTCTTGCTCTGTCACCCAGGCTAGAGTGAAGTGCCACGATCTCGGCTGACTGCAGCCTCTGCTTCCGAGGTTCAAACGATTCTCCTGCCTCAGCCTCCCGAGTAGCTGGGATTACAGGTGCCCATCACCACACCCAGCTAATATTTGTATTTTCAGTAGAGACAGGGTTTCACCATGTTGGCCAGGCTGGTCTTGAACTCCTGACCTCAGGTGATCCACCCGCCTTGGCCTCCCAAAGTGCTGGGATTACAGGAAGGAGCCACCGTGCCCAGTCTAAAACAACTATTAAAATACAAATTGAGGACCAAGCACAGCTGCTCACACCTGTAATCCCAGCACTTTGGGAAGCTGAGGTGGAGGATCGTTTGAGCCCAGGAGTTTGAGACCAGCCTGGGCAACATAGCAAGACCCTATCTCTTAAAAAATTTTTTTGTAAATTAGCCTGTAGACTTAACTACTAGGGAGGCTGAGGTGGGAGGGTTGCTTCAGTCCAGGGGTTTGAAGTTACAGTGAGCTATGACTGCACCATTGTACTGTAGCCTGGGTAAAAGAGCAAGACCCTGTCTCTACATAATAAAAAATAAAATGAATAGCAAATCAAAAAGTGACAGTTAAGAGGCAAACCAAAGAGATAAAGTAGAATCATATAGTAATTCCTAATTCATAAAAAAAAATAAAGCAGACTAAGAAGAAAAAAGGGATAAAGAACAGTAGAAAAATGTAAAACAGCACAATAATAGATTTAAACCTAACAATGTCAGTAATCACATTAAAAATAAATGATCTAAAGGCAATTAAAAGGTAGTTAATGTCAGATTGAGTGAAAGGTGAGACCCAAATATAAACTGTTTACAAGAAGTGTGCTTTACGTATAAAGACACAAATCGGATAAAAGTAAAAAGATGGAAGAAGATATACACTGAGAATACTAGTCAAAAGAAAACTGAAGTGGCTTTTTAAATATCAAAGTAGATTTCAGAGCAAAGAATATTACCAGGCATAAAGAAGGTATCATAAGGGCCAATCCACCAGAAGACCATAACAATCTTAAATGTTTATGTACTTAATAACATGGTTTTGAAATATGTGACCCAAAACCTGATGAAACTTTAGAGGAGAAATAGATACAAGTTATAGTTAGAAATTTTAATACTTTCAACAACCTATTTGAACATGTTAATTGATTGAATTGGTAGGAAGAAAAGTATAGCAGACTTGAAGAAAACAGTCAACAAACTTGCTCTGTAGAACATTCTATCCAACTAAAGTCTGTTTTATTTATACATTATTTTCAAGTACACAGAGAATATTAAGACAGACAATATTCTAGGTCATAAAATAAATTTCATTAAATTTGGAAGGATTTAAGTCATGCAAGGTATGTTCTCTGATCAAACTGGAATTGAGGTAGGAATCAACAGTGCAGTGGCTCACACCTATTAACCCAGTGCTTCCGGAGGTGGGAGGATCACTTAGGGCCAGGAGTTCAAGCCTGAGCAACATAGTAAGACACTGTCTCTATTAAAAGAAATTGAAAAAAAAAGGCCAGGCGCGGTAGCTCACGCCTGTAATCCCAGCACTTTAGGAGGCCAAGGCAGAGGATCACCTGAGATCAGGAGTTCAAGACCAGCCTGATCAATGGAGAAACCGTGTCTCTACTAAAAATACAAAATTAGCCAGGCATGGTGGCACATGCCTGTAATCTCAGCTACTCAGGAGGCTGAGGCAGGAGAATTGCTTGAGTCCTGGAGGCAGAGGTTGTGGTGAGCTGAGATCACACCATTGGACTCCAGCCTGGGCAAGAAAAGCGAAACTCTATCTCACACACACCTTAAAAAAAAAAAAAAAAAAAAATTAGCTGAGCATGGTGATGCACACCTATAATCTTTGCTACTCAGGAGGCTAAGGCTGGAGGATCACTTGAGCCCAGGACTTCAAGGTTGCAGTAAGCTATCACAGTGCTACCACATTCTAGCCTGGGCAACAGAGCAAGACCCTGTCTCTTAAAAAGAAAAAAGAAAGATTGATCTCTGGAAAATCACCAAATATTTAGAAGCTAAATAACACACTTCCAAATAATTCACAAGTCAAAGAAGAAGTCAAAATAGAAATTGGAAAGTATTTTGAACTGAATAAAAATAAAAGCACAATATAACAGAATTTATGGTATGATGCCATAGCAGTATTTAAGGAGAAACTTACAAAACTAAACATCTATATTAGAAAAAAAGAAAGGACTCAAATCAGTGACTTTGACTTCAACCTTAGAAAACCAGAGAAAGAAGAGCAAAGGAGACCTAAGCTAAGCAGAATAAAGATCAGTAGAAGTTGATGAAATAGAAAACAAAATAGAGAAATATCAGTGAAACCCAAAAGCTTATTTTTTGAGAAACTCAATAAAATTGAAACATCTTTAGCCAGACTTAACAGGGGAAAAAAAAGAGAAGATACAAATTATCAATATCAGGAGTGAGTGAAGGATATTACTACAGAGTCTATATTTACAGGATAAGTAATATTATGAACAACTTTATCCTAATAAATTTGAAAACAAATTTTAAAAATCTTTGAAAGATACAAATTGTGATAGATCACTAAAACAGGTATCGGTAATCCTAATAGTTCTGTATCTGCTAATGAAATTGAATTTAATGTATAGTTAAAACCTTCTCACAAAGAAAGCTCCAGGCCCAGATACCTTTACTGGTGAATTTTATGAAACAGTCAAGGAAGAGGCAATGCAAGCTTTATACAAACTCTTTCATAAGTTGCAGAAGTGAAAGACTTTCCAACCCATTCTATGAAATCAACATTACCTGTTGTTAAAACTAGACCAAAATAGTACAAGTAAAGAAAACTATAGGAGACCATCATTCCTTATGATAATCGGTACAAAAAATCTAAAAATTTCAGCAGATGAAATCTAGTAATATATAGAAAAGATAATGCATCATGATCAAGTAAAGTTTATCCCAGTAATACAGTGTTGGATTAACATTCAAAATTTAATTAGTGATATATGCCCAGAAGAAACGAAAGTAGATATATGTACACCCATGTTCATAGCTGCATTATTTACAATAGCCCAAAGGTGGAGGCAACCTAAATGTCCATCAACAGATGAATAAACAAGTTTGGTGTATGCATACAGTGGAATATTATTCAGCCTTAAAAAGGAAGTTCTGTCACATGCAAATGAACCTTGAGGACATATGCTAAGTGAAATAAGCCAGTCAAAGGACAAGGGCAGATGTGGTGGCTCATGCCTGTAATCCTGGGACTTTAGGAGGCCAAGGCGGATGGATCACCTGAGCTCATGAGTTTGAGAGCAGCCTGGCCAGCATGGTGAAACCCCAGCTATACTAAAAATACAAAAATTGGCGGGGCGCGGTGGCTCACGCCTGTAATCTCAGTACTTTGGGAGGCCCAAGTGGGCGGATCACAAGGTCCAGAGATCGAGACCATCCTGGCCGACATGGTGAAACCCCATCTCTACTAAAAATACAACAATTAGCCGGGCATTTGGCACGCGCCTGTGGTCCCAGCTACTCGTGAGGCTGAGGCGGAAGAATCACTTAAACCCAGGAGGCAGAGGTTGCAGTGAGCCGAGATTGCGCCACTGCACTCCAGCCTGGCGACAGAACAAGACTCCGTCTCAAAACAAAACAAAACAAAAAAATTGGCCGGGCTTGGTGGCGGGCGCCTGTAATCGCGGCTAGCTACTCGGAAGGCTGAGCCAAGAGAATCACTTGAACCCAGGAGGCGGAGGTTGCAGTGAGCCGAGATCACACCACTGCACTCTAACCTGGGCGACAGAGCAAGACTCCATCTCAAAAAAAAAAAAAAAAAAAAACAAAAAACAAAAAACAAACAAAAAAAAAACAAATACTGAAGGATTCCTCTTATATATGAGGTAGTTATCGTAATCAAATTCATAGAGACAGGAAGGAGAATGATGATTGCCAAGGGCCAGGAGAGAGGGAAAAGGCAAGTTAGTGGGTAAAGAGTTTCAGTTTGGGAAGAGGAGAAAGTTCTAGAGATTGAAAGGTGGTAATGGTTACACAAACACACACATTAGCCCAGGCTTACTTAGGGTCAAGATCATCATATCACTGTCTTCCACCTCCACAACTCATTCCACTGGTAGGTCTTCAAGGGCCATGACACCGTGGAGCTTCCATTTCCTATGATAACAATGCCTTCTTCTGGATACCTCCTGCAGGACCTGCATGAGGCTGTTATACAGTTAATATTTTTAAAATATATATAAATAGGAGTACACTTTAATGATTTTAACAGTATAGTACAGTAAATACATAAGCCAGTAACATGGTCATTTAGTATCGTTATCAAGTAACATGATTGTCTGTGGTATACTTTTATATGACTGGCAGCACCACAGACAGGTGAGTAATGCATTGCGCTAGAACAGCCATGCCCTTTCAGCTCCATTATAATCTTATGGTGCCACAGTTTCCATCATTGACTGAAGCATCATTATGTGGAGCATGACAGTATTCACACAAAAACTCATACATAGCTCTTCATAGCAACATTATTCATGATAACCAAAAATGTAAATAACCTCAATGTCCATTAGTGATAAATGGATAAACCAAATGTGGTATATACATACAGTGACTTACTTGGCCATTTAGGAATGAAGTACATGCTACAATATGGTTGAACCTTGGAAACTTATGCTAAGAGAAAAAAGCCACACACAAAAGGCCATGTATTGTATGATTACATTTATATGAAGTGTCAGGAATAGGAGAGAATTCATAGAGAAAGATAATAGATTAGTGTTTTCCAAGGATGAGGGAAGAGGGAGTTGAGGACATAGAGTTTCATTTTGGGATAATGGAAATGTTCTGGAAATAGATAATAGTGATGATGCACAACATTGTTAGTAACTAATAGCCAGTGAATTATATACTCCAAAATGGTTAAAGTGGTGAATTTTGTGTAATGTTAATTTTATTTCAATACAAATTTTTAAAAATCAACCAGTGGTTCCAAAACCAAAGGCCTTACAAGAAAGAAAACTACAAACCAATATCTCTCATGAAAAAAAAAAGAGAAACCCAAAAAACTGGCAAATTGATCCCAACCATGTATAAAAAGAATTGTACAGCATGACCCAGTGGGATTTATTCCAGATATGCAAAGCAAGTTCAGCATTCAAAAATCAATGTAATCCATTACATGAACAGATTAAAGAAGAAAATCATATTATTATGTTAATGTGAGAAAGCATTTGGTGAAATCTAAATGTTTTAAAACATTTGTTATAAAATATTTGTTATAAAATAAGAAGTTTGTTATAAAATATTCTCAGCAAACTAAGACTAGAAGAAGCTTCTTCAATAAAGAAATATCTACGGAAACCCTGCAGCTAACATCATCTTTAATGGTGAGAAAAGAGATGCTTTCCCTCTAAGATCAGGATCAAGGCAAGGAAGATGAACCCCTCACCACCCCTGTTCAAGAAGTATAGCCAGACATCAAACCTACGTTTTTTTCTTATATGAGTTTCTGAAGCTTAGTGATAAGTTATGTATCTTTGAAGTTTTTCAATAAAAGAATCTTTTTCACCTTAAACAAAAATAGGTGATCTGAGTGTTGTGGTTTTTTTGTTTTTTGTTTTCCAGTAGTCAAAGGTAGCTTGTCACTGAGAGAGAGAACCAACTTTAACATCAGGGAGAAGAGGGTTTTGATTCTATCTTTGTCATTCATTGGTTTTGTAGCTTTGAGCAAGCCACTTAACATTTCTAGCCTTTGTCTCCTCTGGCCCAGGAAGGCCACTCAGAAGGCTAAAGCCCCTTATTATCTAGGGCTGCTGTCATCCCCTTGGGCTCGAATACGATAGATAGAAGACTAAAGGCCCCCTCAGTAAAAAGAGGGGTGAGGTGTTAGGGGCCACTTTGTGCTTGAAATAGACTTGAGTATACTTGAACTCATTAGAGAGTTCACTTTTTATTCCATCACTGATAGAACTTAAGTTGAACATTTGATGATAGAGACATAAAAAGATCTTCACGAGTTTCTCCAAGAAGCCACATCTTTTAGTTAAGGTCTATGTTTTGATCTTGATGGTGGCTGGTACTCTGAAAGATGTGTATTGTAGAGACATCACAGTGTCACTGCTTCCCTATTCCCTTCGATTCTCCAAGCTTCAAATACCAGCTCTTAAAGCGTCAGGCATTTGTTGAATGACGGCCCTATGGTTCTGACTGTATTGTATGGTAGCAATCTAAAAGGGCCATCTTGCTAAGGTTGTATTTGTTGTAAACTGATGAAATCACCCACTTTGCAGGGTCATTACAATAATTAAGCTAGAGAATGTATTTAAGTGCCTGGCACTTGTTAGACACTAAGAAATTGGCAGATGATATTGTTATTGTCAGCAGAGCTGCATTTATTCATCCATACTGTCTAACTCTGTTTTCATGATCAAAATGTGAAACCAGTGTCTTCTCCATGACCTCACCACAGTCATGATGTGTGTGTTCATGCCCCATCAGACTGCTAGCCCTTGGGAGCGGGGCCCGGTGGGGTCCAGGTTGCAGGATATCAATCTTTGTTCATTTCAATTCAGTGACTGCAGATGCCCTCCACCTCACTGCCTGGAATATATAATAAGAAAGCAAAAGTCCTTCCACCTGATTTCATTTGGTAATTGAGAAGCCATAAGACCTTAGCCAAACTACTCCACCTCATTGTGCCTCAGCTTGCCCATATGTAAAATAGGGTTGGGTTAACTGGTATGAATAGCCTCTTCTAACTCTGGAATTGTGTGACATGATAACTATGATCATATTGCTCTCGTTTGTTAAGAACTCTAGGAAATTTGCTGTCATTATTCATACACACACACACACACACACACACTTTGACATAAGGGATACTTACTTCACTTTCTTCTATATGGTTCTTAGAAATAATTCTATCTTTCTTCCCATGCATTTAATTTTTGAAGGAAGTGTTTATCTAGAACTTTTGTGTGGCTTTATAAGACAGACCTAATTGAAAGAAGAACAGTATGTGCCAGTTTTTTTTTGTAAGTGCACATAAACTGACGGTAGCGATTATATTATATGAACGTCACTGCTAATGTGTGTTGTGGTCACAGCTGGATGTGGCTCTCTCCAGTCCAGCAGCCCTAGCATGTCTGAGGGAGGTGGCCCAAGCCCTTTGCTAAAAGGAGCTATGTGTGGCAGTAATCCTTGGGTTGGCACATGTGGGGCAGGAGGGGAAACATTGGGAAGAGATGGATAGTTTTTAAAAAATCACCAAAGACACTCAGACACGCCTGCCTGCTGGGGAATATGCCCACCCCCAATGAGAACCACTGTTCTACCCTGTCCTTAAAATGGTTCTGCTGGTCAGCTTATTCTGGGGTGGGGAGAAGAGAATGGTGCATCCCCTTGGGCCGTGTTCTTCCAACCTCCTTAGGATGCTTTATAGGTTGTTTTCTTTTCTCTTGGTTTTCAGCGCATCAGAGCAGAGTGACGATGATCCTGTTTGT
This sequence comes from Cacajao melanocephalus, assembly GCA_963573385.1. NCBI lineage: Eukaryota > Metazoa > Chordata > Mammalia > Primates > Pitheciidae > Cacajao > Cacajao melanocephalus. The sequence goes on along the minus strand of CAUYLG010012647.1, from coordinate 4,469 downwards.
CCTGGAGCTGGAGTGGGTGCTGAGCACAGGACAGGACAAGCAATTTGCCTGGCACTGCTCTGAGAGTGGGCAGCGCCTGGGAGGTTATCGGACCAGTGCTGTGGCCTCAGGTCTGCAGTATCCTTTGCTGGACAAAAATCTTTTAGTGGGAACTTACCTGTTGACCTCTTTGTTTCATGAAATTCTGGGGTATGTTCAACCTATAAGTTTTGTTAATGACTGAGTTGCCCAGTGTGATTACAGTGCTTATAGAATTTCCTAAGGCACAAATCATCAAGAGTTCCCATGTAAGCAGAGTGAAGTGCAGTCACTTCACCTGAAATAATAGACTGCTGGGCCATTTGTGAGCCTACTGTAACACAAGGTCTAACATCTAGACAGAACACAGTGCAGATTCATGAACCTCAGCTGTCAGAAATAATTATGGTACATGAAGAAGAAATCATCACCAAAATGTAATCTTTGCTTTTTGTACAAAAGTAATTTACACATAGATATCAAGGTTGTGAACATTCCTGTTGGTGCCTGGGAAAAGAACCACAGGATTCCTGTTCAGTTTTAAATAGTTATTGAGAGGCTACCATACCAGGACCAAAGTAGATGAGCTGGTATCTACATGGTAATATTAAAAGTTTTGTTCCAGGAATGAGACATTTTCAGGATATGTAGAATGATATTTTTGTCTCCCAAGTTGCCAGGGTCCTCGTGCTCAGGGTGAATCCTTGCTGATGCTGGGTAATGCTCACATCTGCACGACTGGGCTTCAGCTAAGCACAGTATTAAGCAGTGCATGACGTGTGGATGAGGCTGCCATTGTAGGGAGTAAAGGACCCTGCAGTTCATAGTTTAAAAAGCATACGGTCTCTTTATCTTCTGACAAATTCAGAAGTTGGTTGAAACAGGTCACTTGTCAGCAAAAGCAGGAAGAAACAGTAAGTCCTGCTTCCTGATTTCATCTCCGTATTTATAAATGCCTATTCAGTGATTCTCAACATCTGACAAAGTACATTGCTGTTTCTTTGAAACCATGTGGCATTCAAAGGTATATTTTTGTGTTTATGTAAGGTAATACCACTCTTATTTTTCTCACTGGAAGACAAGGTGAAGAAACTAAGAATGACCATTGTGGAAAGTTGTAAAAGTAGCAAGTTGCCAAGAAGACCAAAGGCAAGGATAATAAGAAATGGCAGGCAGGATCAGCTCATCTTTGAGAGGCTAATACTGCCTGTTAAGAAACTCCAACCTTTATTTTCTAAAAGCCAGTTCAGGTACATTAATGACTTCTTACAGTGTTAGAGCCGGAAGGGCTCTTAGAGATCACCCAGTCCAACCCTTCTGTCTTTGTCCATATGGGCTGCTTTAATAAATTACTGTAAACTGGGTGTCTTATAAACAACAGAAATTTGTCTCTCACAATTCTGGAGGCTGGGAATTCTAAGATCAAGGCACCAGCAGCTTTAGTGTCTGGTGAGGGTGCTTGCTTCCTGCTTCACAGACAGCATCTCCCCATGTCCTCACATGGTGAAAGGGCAGAGGAGCTCTCTGGGACATTTTCTTTTATGAGGGCACTAATCCCATTCATGAGGATTCATATCCAAACACCATCACACTGGGAATTAGATTTTAACATACGAATTTTGGGGAGACATAATCATTCTGTCTTGCTTATCTCTCTCTGTCACACACACTGTAATTATAAGTGGTGATGGATGTGTTAATTTGACCATGATGATTATTATACAATGTATATGTATATTACATCATCACATTCTACATTTTGAATATATACAATCTTTGTCAACTTAGTGTTTTTTTAAAATTCAGTCTATAATACCCTCATTTTACAGATGAGCTGGCTGAAGCCCAGAAAGGGTCCTGTGTCTTATCTGAGGCCACCCAGCTAGTAAGTAGGAAAATCCTCACAAGAACCCAGCCCTTCTGCCTTGGACTCCTATTTTTTCCCCATTATACTGCATTGCTCCTTCAAGAAGGAGCTAATGGCATCTATATAATTTGGTCTTATGCTGGTTTATGTATTACTTAGCCAAGCCCAAGGAGTATGGGGGAAAAAAATACAGATAATTGCCCTCAGGAAGCTAACTTTTTAAACTATTTGAAAATGAAAATCAAAAAACAGATGCACAGTGTTCAGTTTGCCCTGTTATAGTCTTTGATGCAGGATTATAACCACCACAGCTACTCCCTTTGGGCATCTCCAGGAGTCATCCTCATTTTGTGACTATTCCCTTTTGCCACACCATGTGGCTTACCAAGCAGAAAGTCATGTGATTGGGTATCAGAAGCTTGTGTGTGTGAGAGCCTCTGGTTCCAGTTCCATCCAACCACCCTCACTGTTCAGGTGGTTAAGAGCTGCAATACTACAGACAGGCCCTCCCAGAAGATTCCCTGACCTCTGCCAGCTCTGCCTTACCAACTATGATTTTTGGAGCCATGGTGTCAACCTTTGCTCTTGAGTATTTTTCCATTGCTAAACACTGATGGCATGACAGCTCTGTGCTTTTGCCAGAGGGTCTTAGCCAAGAACCATGTGACTTTTCTAAGGCTGGAAGTTTTTTCTTGATGCTGGCTGGTAGGCAGATTGTTAATAGGCAAGCCATACAGTAATTTAGCTTTTAAAAACATTTCCTCCTGTGAACATCCCACCCCTACCCCGCTCCTTTCCTTCTTTCTGTCACCCTCCACACTTACAGGGGTTTTGGTTTCATTGTTTGTTTGTTTGTTTGTTTTAGTGATGAAGGGAGGAGGAAGATCTGATGAATCAACATGAAATATGAATAATATCATTACCCCTATTTATCTTCATAGTTGATAGCTAATGGTTGGTAAGAGACCTCCGCAGATGACTCATTCTCTCCTATTTCCACTTCAAACAGTCATTCACCCAAGGTAACAAGTGACAGACTAAATCAGATTGAATTCCACCTTTATTCCTCTTCTTTCAGGCATCTTAATGAAAAAGTAAATATGCAATGAAAATAACCAAATTGCAAGTAGAAAAATAAGAGAAAGAGACTGGTTCATAAATTGAATTATCAATTTATGATGATTCATAATATCTTAGATTGCAGGCTTTTACACATTACATTGTTCACTGTCAAAACAATAACGTGAAGTAAAAACAAAATTGAATTATCCATTTATGAATAACCTCAAATTATTTGTTTTGACTGAAGATCTGAAGCTTTAAATATAAATGACCTGTAATAGTAACAATAAGAATGACAATCATAAATAGAGAGGGAGAGAAAAGAAAAAGGAAAAAGAAAAAAATATCTTAGATTTGCAGGTTTTATACACTTTGTTCACTGTCAAAACAATAATGTGAAGTAGTCCATAGTTTAGGGTTCACTCTTGGTGTTGTACATTCTGCGGATTTGGTTAAATATATAAAGACATGTATCTACCATTGTAGAGTCATATGGAATAGTTTCACGCTGAAATAGCCTCTGTGCTCTACCTGTTCGTCCCTTACCACCGTGTCTAAAAGAAGCCTATTTAGCTTTCGGTAGCCTCCTTGCCTTCTGACTCAACATGTCTTATGTTCATCTTGTACTTTTCCCGTCCAGTCCTGGAATCAGTCATTTTTTTTAGTGAGGAACAATATTCAGAGATAGGTAAGAAGTATATATAAATGAGTGTGTATTTTTAAAAAGAGAACAAATCATCAGTTCATATATTTCTTATTCAAATTTAACATTACAGGATTTTTACTTTTTGGTTTTTGTACTTAATTCTTTTATCTTAGGCTGAAAATCTTGGTCGTTAAAACATTGGCATGGTTCCTCATTTGCTTTATCCTGCGGTTTATTTAAATGGTTCAAAAATAATGAGCAATACTAAATAACAATAAGACTACTGAATGTGATTTTAGATTTCTTTGCAACTCTCTTTGTCCTTAGAATATATTCTACCAGTGATGGGGGTGAGACTTCTCCCTTGTCATAGTTCCCATTTTGGAATCCTGTAATATTTTTACATATTAAAAAATACATAAAATTTTTGGTCAGTCATGGTGGCTCACACCTGTAATCCCAGCACTTTGGGAGGCCAAGGTGGGAGGATCACTGAGCCTAGGAGTTTGAGACCAGCCTGGGAAACAGAGCGAGACACTGAAACATTGAAAGTGTTGTGTTTTAAAGGCACTTGAAATCATTCTGACTGTGTGATTATGTCACCAATTTGATAGTTATGTTCATTAATTTTACTTTGTTTTCAATATGAGGGAGTTTAAAAAAATTTGAAATACGTATATATGTGTATATATAAATTTTAAATTATTTGAAATATATATATATATATATTTTTTTTTTTTAGTTTTTTTATTTTTTGAAAGAAAGAAAAAGAGAGGAAAGAAAGTGAGAGTGAAAGAAAGAAAGAAAAAGAATGTATGAGAGAAAGAAAGAGGAAGAAAAAGAGGGAGAGAGAACAGGATTCTTGTTCTACTACCC
>CAUYLG010012645.1:0-39845 GCA_963573385.1 Cacajao melanocephalus | reverse complement strand
CATGCCCAGCTAATTTTTGTATTTTTAGTAAAGATGGGGTTTCACCATGTTAGTCAGGCTAGTCTGGAACTCCTGACCTCATAATCTGCCCACCTCAGCCCATCACGCTTACCCCGAGGTGGTTTTAGGGGTATAAAAGGTCTTGACACCCTCCTTTTCGGGGCCATGGGTTGGAGAGACGTGAGTCCTCCGTGGCTGCCGGCAATAAAGACCCTGCAATTTGGCCTACTTTTGTCTTGGTGTTAACTTTCTATGCTCGGTTCAGTACAACACTATCACCAAGACCGAGTTTTTTCCAAGTCTTTCATTTCATAGATGAGATAATAAGATTAGAGAAAAAAAGTGACTTTAATTTTTTGAAGTCTCCCAACTAACTAGTAAGTGGCTGGGCAGAGATGCAGCTTGTCTTCAGATCTCCTGGCTTCCACTACACAACTATTTCTACCGGAGGTGGTTTTATTTTTCAAAAGCTAAAGATTAGCTATAAATGTGAACAAAGATTAAGGTACACACTAATAAGTACTTCCCTGTTAGTGTTTTCACGTTTGTTTTTTAATTGTTGTTTTAAATGCCATGGAAAGATCATGAATCTTTGTTCTAAGAAACACCTCACCTTTTTTCAACTTACAGACCAAACTGGTCTTACCGGTTCCTCTCAGCTTGACTAAACCTCAGGCCAACTTCTTCCTAAGTCTAGGCTTCTGATTTTCTTAGAGTGTTTACTTGAGGAAGCCAGTTAATTTTTTCTCTGCCTCTTTGAGATGCAAATCATTTAAAAAGCCTCTTGCCAGCTTTACACCCAGGACTGTCTTTCCCTAGGGCCTGGAAGCCACCCCTTTAAAATCATCAAGGAAGATAGCACCCCTGTCTTCCAGTCACTGCGGGAGGGTAGGAACCTAAGTGCGTACCTTGCTTCAAGTTGTAAAACTATCTCATGATGAAGACCAGAGAAAGTTTCTTTTTGTTTCTGTAAAGACAATTAGCAAACAGATGGACTCAGATCTCTCATCCTGCCCTTCCTTTCAGCAGAGTTGAGATCAGTTGAGTTTTATGTCTCTACTCTGTTGCAAGAGCCTTGAATAAAGTCTTCCCTGCCTGTTTATCTGGTATAATTTGCTTTGATACTATCATAGCACTTCTTATTTCTACAAAACATCCAGCTCATCTTACATACATTGTTAAACCTACTTCATTTGATCTCACTTTGATATTTTAAATAGAAAAGTAGTTGTTGCCATTTAACATTATTTCTTCTTTGTTTCTGTATCATTAGTCTTTCTCTTGCTTCTTACAAAAGTTCTCTAAACCCTGCTGGGGTTGCTAATTAAAAAGGCTAAATAAAATCTGATTTGCAAAATTTTGCATCTGAAAAATCACTGTCACATTATTTAATAGATTAATGTACCCTCTTCTGTGCTTTTCTTTGTTAAAGGTCTGCACAATTTCAGACTTCCAGAGTCCTAACTTTCCTCTCTGACTTGGATGTGAGGAAAAGTGGTATGAAATTAGTGGGCCAACATCCTGAAAGATTAGTCCAACCACTCTATGCACATAAATTAGAACTAATTGAATTAGTTCCACTCCTAGCAAAGAAGTAAAATCAATATTATAATTAAAACTGCATTTTTGTATAATTGGATTTTCAAATGAAACCTGAAGAAGGAGAAGGAGTGACAAGTGTTTCTTATGTGTAGATGTAATTAATATTTGTATTAAGTTTGTATCTTTAAAATAATCCTGCAGGAATTTGTGGCAATATCCTCAATTTCATTAGCCAGAGCTGATTGCAGAAGCTCCTCATTCTAATCCTTAAAGAAACCATCCATATAACAAAAGGCTTCCTATCTGTTGCCACTGAGCTGTCTAGCCAACTGGCTTACTTCTTTCCTATCTCAAATACGTCACTCAGATTGAGCATGAGGGTTTTCAGAAACCGTTGTATTCTGTGTGTTTGTTAAAAAGTTTTATTCATAAATTTTTTTCTTTCCTGGATCAAATGATATCAATCTGAACAGGAGTGGGCAGCCTAACAGTTGACCTACTAGTGCTTTCCCTGGAACTCAACTGATACATCTTCAAGTCCTCTTTGCCACAATTCCATATAGAGATGGAATTCCTTCATATAGAGTGATGTTAGAAATGACTCATAATTTATTTGAAGATAGTGACAACCTTGGGGCCACATGAAGAGCATCCTTTGACATGGTTCTTCTCTCAAAAATTAGCAATTTTGGAAAGCTGAATAGATTAACATTTGCAGAGTCACTTTGTGTCAGAAAAGACAGTTAGGTCCTGTTTTGGGAGAGAGGAGAATACATCGACAAATTAGATGTAGTCTCAGAAAGTTATCTTCAATTAGGAATAGCATACATTATAGACACAAAAAGTGAAAAACAAAACAAGACAGTGCAGGTCATATGCTAAATGAGTGGCAGAGATGAGTAAATATACAGGTGTGATTAAAGGGAAACATTCTTGTGAAAAGTTAGAAGACATAGAAGACTAAGTCTTCTAACTTATATAAGTCTTCTAACCATAAATATATATATATATATACAGTTTCACAAACATGAAACTATGGATCCTTGGGCATATATGTCAGTTGGCCCAGCTAGGCTACAATTTTCTCATTTCTACGCTGAAAATGTTGAAATAAATTAGAATGTTCCTTCCAATTCTAAAATGCATTGAAATTCCAAAGAGGGTGATCATATTTAGGGATGATGTGCTCATGAAATGATGACATGAGGCCCATGAAAAATGAGCTAAATATTGAAAAAAAAAAAAAGGAGAATGTGTGTTGTTAGATAAGTGTAAAAAGAGAGACAATACATAAGCAAAGGAAAATACCATGTCTGTTTTGTACACTTTGTATCCTTGGGGCTAGCCACAGTTCCTGATATACACAAGCAGTATATACTACTCACTTACTCAAGAAATGAAGAAATTGAGACATGTCCCTATTGCCTACGAATGGGATGTCATCTAAAAAGTCACTTTCTGTGTTGCCTTAAAAATTCCCAAGCAAAGATACTAAACAAGCAAAAGGACAAATTTGTGTGAAAATAGTCTTTTATTGGATGAAAATAAAAGACTGGCATTTTCTATGTTAAGTTTCTTCCTCTAGTTTGTGTGCCAAAAGCTTATTTAGAAATTCCCAAGGCCACACAATTAATAAATGGCAAAATTCAGAACCAATCTATAAAATTTTGTCAGTTATTGTCAGTTTTTAATTCAGGGAGAATTCCCTAAGCTGCTTTTGAACAAGATCTGAAACATGCACATGATATTCCCATTTTCTGCCATATTCTTGACTTGAGTTTTGCATTTTCATTGCAGTTTTTTAGTTTTTCAGAACATCTTCATCCGAAATTACATATTCACTTTCCTCTGAAATGCCTCGAGTGCCCAGATATTTTTCCCTCTATTTACATATAACCCTTAAAACTCTTGTGCTCATATATATCTCCTTTTCTCCCCTGATGATGCTTTTAACCAGTTATCTCCAAGATCAATTCTAGATGTTGGAGGAAGGGGCAAATAGTTTTGATTTCCCCCGAGCTTGCTAAAGTTCTAATACCTAAAATAGAAGTGCCCTGAGAAGACATCTTTACTTGCATATCACATCTCGTCAACAGATAAATTGTTTCTCTATAGGTTTCTCTTTGAATTTTATGTTGGATCAGTTTTTAACTTGGAGATCATTCTCTTTTGAGTAATACTTTTTCAATGTGTCATATCTCGAGATTTATTGCACTAATACATCATCAGAGTGGCAGCTGGCTCTGATGATGTATAGCTTAATACATCATCAAAGCAATTTCTCATTCTGGTTACATATTATATAGAAGTGTTAGTGCTTATAGAAATACATTGCTTGTAACAAATAAAAGAAGCTTTCAGAGTCTAAAAAACTGTTAGATTTGTCCCAAATCCAGATGAGCAATAGAATTAGCATTGGGTCCCAGCACTAATGAGTGCTAACCTTCTTTGTATAGCTACGGATAGCTTCTTTATTTAAATTTTTAAAAATGAAATATGTACACCTGATAAAGAATCAAAAATACAAATGTACATGCAACAAAGACTACATTTCCTTCTGTCAATATTTGGAAGCTATACAGTACCTTTCTCCAGAGGGAAAACCTTACCAACTCTTTTAGAGATAATGTAAACATACACAAATGTTTATGTATGTACCTGTTTGGTGTTTTTATTTTTTTAACCTTTATATAAAATCAGCCAACATAACCTTCTGCATATTTTCCTCCCAGTTATTGTTATAAGTTTGAAATAGCTTTGTTCAAATATATAGAGTTATTGTTATTATTTGGGTGACAGCATAGTGTTAAATTTAATACATGACACATACTTTAAATATTTCTATAGTTTCTAATATGTTGCTATTGTGAGCACTGCTACAATGAAAAGATTTTCGCATTAATATTGTATTACATATTTTGGATTATATATATAAATATTTCAAAATATGGAATTGCTAAGGTAAATGTTTTGTGCATGTTCATTTATATAATTATTGCTGCAATTGATCTTATGATAGTTTAAGGAGTTTACACTCTTCCAGAAAGATACAAACATTCTTTATCAGTGTATGTAATTAAACATCCTTACCCTAACATTACGAAAAGTCATATTCATAATGGGAAAATTTCTTGCTTGTATTTGCTATTTCTTTTCCTCACTGTTTCCTTGAGTTTTTCCAAGTACCAGTACCATATCATTTTAATTGCTATAGCATTCAAAACATTTTTTATATTTGGTAAACCATTTTACACTTTTATTTTCCCTAGAATTTTTCTGGTAAGATTTCTTTCAATACACTTTTCCATGCACATATTAAAACCTATTTGTCTAGTTATAAAAAAATATGTTTTTAATTTGGGTCATGTGAAATTTATAGAATAACTTAGGAAAAGTTGACATGTTCATACAGTAATAAAAATTCCATTTAAGATTTGGCTATATTTTTAAAGTCCAACTTTGTGCTCTCAGAAGTTAAAAAAATTTTTAAATTTAGATTATGCATATTATTAAAGTTTATTTCTTGGAAATAATTTTTTCATAGTTAAAATTTTCAAGGGGTTTTTCTTTTTAATATATTTCCAGCTGGATATTGTTTTTAAATATAAAGACTACTTAGTATATATTAATTTTGTATTCACTCAACTTACTGAAAGAACTCAATATTTATAATTATTATACTAACAGTCCTTGAGTTTTCCTAATATAATCATGTCATAAGCAAATAATGATATTTTATTTCTACTTTCCAATTTTTATGTCTTCTATTTTTTATCTTTCTTCAATTATTTGAATTGCACTGAATAGACACCACTAAAGGATAGCATTAAATATGCTTCCTGTGTTGTGGGAATACTTCTAATTTTTTACCACTAAGTATGATGTTGGCTTTGGATTGACACGTCCTTCTACCATTCTCCTATTATTATCTCTCTGTTATAAAGAAAAAATATCACCCTTTGGTAAAATATCCACCTTTTAAAATTTAACGGAGAATCTCAAAACTAGAATAAAAACTAAAATATTGGCTGGTAAAAAAATGGAGTTAACTTTTTGTTTTTCTTCATTGCATGATAGAGTTATTTCATTATTTTTTTTATGATAGCACACTACACTGATGTCTTTTATGATCTTGACTGAAGGAAAACACATTTTAATTAATAAGGATTTATTAATTGAAACAATTATGTGAACCTTACCAAATATAATACCAATATATACAGTTTATTATAGGGATTATCAAAAACTGGGGAGAGAGAAGGAGAAAAATATAAAAAAATTGAAGTGTGATTAAAAGTGTACTACAAATGAAGGATGAAAATCACATGATCATGTAGATAAATGTGGAAAAAGCATTTGATAAAATCCAACACTTCTATAATAAGGTCTGTCAACAAATTAGATGTAACGGAGACTTACCTCAATAAAACAAAGGTAATGTGTGAGAAACTCATAGCTAACATTGTACGCAAAGGCAAAAGTTTTTAAAATATTTTTTTAAATTTAATTTTTTTTCAAAGGTATAAAATTGAGAGCTTTCCTCCAAGATCAGGAATAAGGTAAAAATGTCCACTCTTGCTACATCTATTCAACATACTACTGAATGTCCCAGATAGTAGTTAAGCAAGAAAATAAAATACATTAAATTGAAAAAAAATGAAGTAAAATTAGCTGTTTGAAGATGACATAATTTTATATACAGAAAACCCTAAAGTCTACACACACACACACACACACACACACACACACACACAAACTGTTAGAGCTAAAAATGAATTCAGTAAACTTGCAGGATATAAAATTAACAAATACCAGTTGTGTTTCTATACTTTAATAATGAAAAAGAAATTAATAAAATACCTCATGTACGATGATGTCAAAAATAATAAAATACTTAGAAATAAATGTAACTAAAGAAGCAAAAGACTTAGACACTGAATATTATAAATTATTGATAACATTCTAGCAGACATGAATAATACAGACTGGCATTCTGTGTTTATAAACTGGAAGAGATTGTTAAAATCAGTGATAGACTGGATAAAGAAAATGTGGCACAGGTAACACCATGGAATACCCTGCAGCCATAAAAAGGATGAGTTCATGTCTTTTGCAGGGACATGGATGAAGTTGTAAGCCATCATTCTCAGCAAACTAACACAAAAACATAAAACCAAACACTGCATGTTCTCACTGATAAGTGGAATTTGAACAATGAGAACACATAGACACAGTGAGAACACATAGACACAGGGAGGGAAACACTGCACACTGGGCCTGTTGGGGGGTGGGGAGCCAGGAGAGTGATGGATGTAGCCAACACTATGGCAACGTGTATACCTATGCAACAAACCTGCATGTTCTGCACATGTACCCCAGAACTTAAAGTACAAAACAAAAAAAGTCCATACTTTCTAAAGCAATCTACAGATTGAATACAATTTCCATCAAATTCCCAATGGCGTTTTTCATATAAATATAGAAAACATTTTGGAACAAAAAATGACCTTGAATAGCTAAAACAATTTTGAGAAAAAACAAAGCCAGAGGCATTACACTTCCTGAATTCAAAATATATTACAAAGCAATAGTATTCAAAACAGCATAGTACTGGCATGAAGATACTCATGTAGACCAATGATATAGAATAGAGAGCTCAGAAACAAACTCAGGCACATATGGTTAGCTGATCTTCAACAAAGATGCCAAGAATAAACTAACAATAGAGAAAGAACTATTTCTTCAACAAATAGTGTTGGAAAAACTGGCTGTCCATATACAAAAGAATGGAAGTGGGTCCATATTTACACCATAAACCAAAGTCAACTTAAAGTAGATTAACGACTTAAATATAAAACCTGAATAAAACTCCTAGAAGAAAACATAGGGGCAAAGCTTCTTGAAATTGGTCTTTGCAATGATTTCTTGAATATGACCCCATCAACAAAGTCAACAAAAGCAAAAATAGGCAAGTGGTATTATTCCAAACTAAAAAGCTTCTGTACAGCAAAAGAAACAATCAACAAAATGAAAAGATAACCTGTAAAATGGGAAAAAAATTACAAATCTGATAAGGGGTTAATATTCAAAATATATAAGGAGCTTATTCAACTCCTTAGCAAATAATAATGATAATAATAATGGTCTGATTAAAAAAATGAGCAAAGAAATTGAATTGACATTTCTCCAAAGAAGATATACAAATGACCAACTAATATATAAAAAGATGCTCAACATCATTAGTCATCAGGGAAATGAAAAAACAAGACCACAATGAGATATCACTTCACATCTGGTAGAATGCTATTATAAAACTAAAACTAAAACAAAAGTTTACAAGAATGTAAATAAGGAAACCCATTTACAGTGTTGGTAGAAATGTAACATGGTACAGCTGGCATGAAAAACAATGGAGTTTCCTTAAGAAATTAAAATTATGCCAGGCGAAGTTGCTCACACCTATAATCCCAGCACTTTGGGAGGCCAAGGTGGGCAGATCACAAGGTCAGGAGATGGAGATCTCCTCTTTACTAAAACTACAAAAAATAAGCCAGGCGTGGTGGCACATGCCTGTCGTCCCAGCCACTCAGAAGGCTGAGGCAGGAGAATTGCTTGAACCCAGGAGATGGAGATTGCAGTGAGCTGAGATTATACCACTGCACTCCAGCCTGGGCAACAGAGCAAGACTCTATCTCAAAAAAAAAAAAAAAAAAAAAAAAGAAAAAAGAAAAAAGAAATTAAAATTAGAACTACAATATAATCTAACCATTTCAATTTTGGGTATATATCCAAAATAATTGGAATCAGGCTGTCTAAGGAATATTTGAATGCCTATGTTTATTGCAGCATTACTTACTCTATCCTTGATATTAAAACAACTTAAATGTCTATTAATTAATGAATGGATTAAATAATTGGTATATGCATACAAGGGAATATTACTCAGCTTTAAAATGAAAAAAACATGGCATTTATTTACATCAACATTAGATGAATCTGGAACACCTGTTAAGTGAAATAAGCCAGACACAGAAAGACAAGTACTACATGTTCCTACTTATATGAAAATTATTGGGTAGTCAAGCTCATTGAAGCAGACAGTAGAAAGGTGGATGCCAGGGTTGTGGGGGAAGAAAACAAGGATGTATTAGTCAAAGGGTACAAAGTCTCAGTTATATGAGATGTGCAAGTTCTGGAGGTCAACTGTTCCATATAGTACCTGTAGTTAACAATATGTATACTTATCAACTTAATGAGAGGGTAGATCTTAGGTTAAGTGTTCTTACCACCCCCACCCCTCAAAATAAATCTAAGAATAACATAAAGAGGGCAGAAGGAAACTTTTGGTGGAGATGAGTATGTTTATGGTCCTGATTCTGGTGATGGTTTTATGGGTTTGTACTTATCTCCAAATTCATCAGCTTCTATTTATTAAATCTACACAGCTATCTGTATGTCAATCATACCTCAATAAAGTGATTTTTAAAAGATTATAATATGCTTTAAATAATAATCAGTGACAACCATTAACAGAAATATTCCACCATTATATCATATTCATTATCTTCATTTTCATGAGATTGCTTAAAAATTGTAACTATTGTTTGGGTCACGTTTCCCTATAATAATCAGGTTAACCACTATAGGCAAAACCAAATTTTTCATATTCTCTCAAATGAGGAAAAGAAATGAGGACCAAAAACCTTTCAATATGAACAGTCTCAGTCTTCAATACACGTTATGAAATAAGTGACAAAGGCAATATGGAGACTGGCTTCAAAAGAATAATACTTTCTTCAAGGGTATAGTATTTGTTGTGGCTATGCTTATTATTAAAAGCAAGTCAGGTATTCTCCTTAATTCTTCCTTTATGCCTTGATGACTTCCATGAGTTATTTCATATTATTATCTATTATAAATTCATCAGTACCCTCCTTTAATATTGGTCTAGTCACTTCCTTTAACATCTAAATAGAAACTCAAGTCCACAAAGAGCAGCTACTTTGTGTAGCAAGAATTTTATTTTTTTGCAAAAAAAATACAAATTTTATTTCTGCTTTCACTGGCCTCCTTGATTTAACAAAATAATTAACATGAAAGTGTACAGATATTTAACCAGAGCATTTTTTTGTTTAAAAATTTCTCAAAGATAAGAAATCTATCAAATATTGCTACTAGACAACTTGAATCAATGTATTTGTGTGTGTGTGTGTGTACACTTTTTTACAACCCTCAGTTCCCTTTCCTAGAACATGCCCATTGTTCTAGGGAGAATAGATTTCTGATTAAATGCTTACAAAAACCTGAAGGGATGATGGGAACAACTTAGTTTGGAGAGAATGGGAGAACTTGGAAGAGAAAACATTTCATCTATAGAGTGGAATTCTTGAGAGAAGAAGATGTTAATAAAGGCTGAGGAATAAGATAAAAGAACTTGGCACAAGGTTTCTGAGAAAAAAGAAGGCAGTGGAGGAAGATAATTTGGAGAATGTGATAAATAGTGGTAACTGGCCATTTGAAGACACACTGTAATTCTTACCTTTTAATAAATTTTATTAAAATCTATTTAAGAGTCAATGCTTTTAGAGTGGAATCTATTTGAGTTGTTATTCTGGTTATAAGGTGGAATGAGTTAAGATTAAGAGCAGCCATTAAGGCTTAGCTCTAAAGAATTGCTTTTGAAAATAAATATTTTGTATGACAGAATTAATTATTGCTTTAAAAAGCTAAGATCTATTCCTTCTTAGTAGAATCAGATAATCCTCAAAAACAGAATGTTTGAGACCTTAGTGACCATATTTTCCCTGTGATTTTGTAAGGTACCAACACTTAATAGCTTTGGCAAATTACCTACTCCTAATCAATTCCAATTTTCTTATCTATTCCTTACCCAAATTCCTAGTGTTTTAAGGATAAAGTAAAGTATTAAGTTAATAAATAGGTTTTTAAATTCAATTAATTTGTTAATCAAAATTAAAGGTATTTTGCACTTTGGAAATTAATAATTGGTTAAGTAGAAAGATGACAACTGGATAGAGGAGCTCATTTTGAGTTAAATTCATGAAGTCCTAAGAGGCAGTACCACATAGAGAGGAAAACAGTTCTGAACCAGGTTGGACAGACTCGGAGAAAGAGACATTTTGCTTAATATACCTGCCTACTGTGCTGTTGTTCATGTACTAGGTTTACTGACAAATACTGGGCTCAGATATTTTGTCAAGTGAGTTGAGAGAGAACATTAAAATCGAGTTACATAGCCTGACTTTTGTTCTACAATCTACAATTTAATTGTTTGTAAAAACTTTAGTTTGATTTACCAAATAATGTATCTCGACTTTACTTTGAAAACATAACCATGAAAATGAGGTAACACATGAGCAATACTTTATATAATTTATGACAAAAAAGAACAAGTGATGCCATTAAAAAATCATTCTCTGATACATTGATCAGGACATTATATACAGCTATCTGCATGTCAATCATACCTCAATAAAGTGATTTTTAAATATAGGTTATATGTAATTTTAATTCATCCATAGTTTAAATTTAGGCATTAAAATTTTCATTTGTGAAATTCAATAATGTATCTTGGATATTTCTTAACACAATGAAAATAGAAGCATTTCTATTTGTAATAAAAATATTAAAAATACTCATTTTCCACATTTTGTCTGAACATGAGAAAATATTTTGATTAATACAAATAAATGTGATTTTTGGAGGCAGAAGACATTTTATTCTGTATATTTTATTTGCTTTATTCATCTTTGCTTTTATTATTCGATACATTACATAATTCTATATGTTTTATTATTCTGTGTGTTACCACATTTTAAAAAGTGGTAACACACAGAATAATAAAACATATAGGATTTGGCAATAATTTGGCAAGCCATATAAATTGACTTAGCATTCATTTAATTAACTGTACTCACTCATCTCTTTTTATTAATATTTATCCATTAAAAACATGAGAGGAAACATTGTAAATAAGTCTCTGGAATCTATTCAATTTTTTGGTCATCTATGAACGTTAAAAATACCAAAATGTTATACAACAATAATGGCTTTTATAGTTATTACTATTCACTTGCTAGAAACAGTTTTCAGTGCTTTATGTGTTATTATAATCGTTCCAATATATATATATTTTTTGAGACAGGGCCTGGCTCCACTGCCCAGGCTAGAGTGCAATGCCGCAATCTCGGCTCACTGCATCCTCTATCTCCCAGGCTCAAGCCGTCTTCCCACCTCAGCCCCCTGAGCAGCTATGACTACAGGTGCACAGCACCACACCGACTAATTTTTGTATTTTTTATAGAGACAGGATTTCACCATGTTGCCCAGTCTGGTCTCAAACTCCTGAACTCAAGTGATCTGCCTGCCCACCGCAGCCTCCCAAAGTGCTAGGATTACAGGTGTGAGCCACCGCACCTAGCCTATTGCATATTTTTGTACGTGAGGAAAAGAGAAGTTAGGTAGCAGGTAACATTGTCTGGGACTCATAATGACACATCTGTCTCATGAAGTCTGGCAATTAACTACAAAACTTTAGCAGGGGTGTCTTAATATGTTGGGCCACATTCGAAGAAGAACTGTCTTGGGCCCCACACAAAATAGACTATCACTAACAACAGCTGATAATTAAAAAAAAAAAAATCACACACAAAAAATCTCATGTTTTCAGCAAGTTTGTGAATTTGTGTTGGGCTGCATTCAAAGCTGTACTGGACTGCATGCAGCTCGCAGGCTGTGGGTTAGATAAGCTTACTCTACCATCTCAGCATACATTTTAATATGTCAGCTATATGATAGAATATACTTTGAAGTAATTATGGGATACTATATTTAATAATGTCCATGATTTTTTCCATTTTTAAAAAATTGCTAAAAATTGGAACACTAAAATAAATACTTTAAAATATATATTTGCTTGAATTGCGTTAAACATTTCTGCTCATCAGAAGAATAAAATAAACTTTTCAGTGATTCATGATCTCT
This sequence comes from Cacajao melanocephalus, assembly GCA_963573385.1. Taxonomy (NCBI): domain Eukaryota; kingdom Metazoa; phylum Chordata; class Mammalia; order Primates; family Pitheciidae; genus Cacajao; species Cacajao melanocephalus. The sequence continues at coordinate 27,299 of CAUYLG010012645.1, read as the reverse complement.
GTTTTAGTTTCACTCTTGTCTAAAGAAAGAAACAGAATGAACAAGAATAATTATTTTCATTTCTACAATTGCTATGACCTCTAAATATGTTTGAAATGTCACTGCACATTGCTTACTAACATGGTGGTACCAAGTGAAGTCCAAAATATTAATGAGAGATCTTTGCCAACAAATGCTAGGGATAATGAACAATACCTTTTCATGAGTACAAACTCATGTAAGATAACAAATGTCTTACAATGCTGGAAGAAAGGGTGAAAATAAGGAATATGGGGGCAAAGAAGTCTGCTTAAGCACAGTTGAAAGACAGAATTCTGGGAAAGGAAGAAAAAGATAAATAGAGAAGACAGATTGAAAACACCATTACAACATTAAATGGGAAAATAGGAAAAATACAAAAGAATACAGATGAATTCAAGGAAAACAACTAACAGTTTAAGAAACAACTATACAGGGCCAGACACAGTGGCTCACGCCTATAATCCCCACACTTGGAAGGTCCAGGAGGGTGGATCACCTGAGGTCAGGAGTTCAAGACCAGCCTGGACAACAGGGTGAAACCCTGTCTCTACTAAAAATAAAAAAAAATTAGCTGGGCATGGTGGCGAGTGCCTGTAATCCCGGCTACTTGGGAGGCTAAGGCAGGAGAATTACTTGAACCTGGGAGGCAGAGGTTGCAGTGACCCGAGATCACCCTACTGCACTCCAGCCTGGGGGACAGAGCAAGACTTGGTCTCAAAAAAAGAAGCAACAACTAAACAGATAAAAGAGTACCAAGAATCCAATTTCTTCAGCTTTTTGCTTCCCATTACCCGTGCAAATGTTCCCAGCATCATTTTTTGGTTCTCTTGTCTACAGTTTGTTAACACTTACCATTAAGAATTTTACCAGAAAGTGCCCTCAGAACATTTTTAGTGTATTAAGAATTTTGGTTTTGCTCTCAAGATTAAGAATTTAAAAAATTGTTAGATAACTTCAGGAGGACACATCTTTCTGGGCAATGACTGTAGAGAACTCAGAAGCAACAATTCTTTTCTCCCAAACAAAATTAACTTTAAACCAAAGTAAAAACATAAATAGCAAAGGTGGAAAAAAGTAGACAAAGCACTGATTTGAAAATCAATATCTAAACCCAGAATGTTTAAAATTCTCTACTCTTCATCATGAATAAAATTTTCTATCTATCATTGTCATCTTTGGAAAAAATATCTTTTTCATGTCATTGCTGGAAACAATCCAGCACCCTGCAGGATGCTGGTCTTCCTTGTAGCCTTATTATATAGCTTTTTTTTTTTCTCTAATACTCCTTCTTACCATGGGGCTTACGGTTGGGGTAGGTGTCCTAATTTATCATTACTACTTCCAGATCATTTGTTCTCTCTCTTCTCTGAAATACCACAATATGTGACTCTCCCATTGGGAACTCCTCAGTTGGAAGCAGTTCTTTACAACAGAGTGATACATCTCACTCTGAAGATCCTTAGTTCCTGTTTCAATCTCCAAAATTACTCCATTTCAATTATTGACAATTATATAATAGATGATCCTTCCCATGCATTGGCCTCTCAGTTTCCAGACTTCCAATGAATCTTATCCTGGGCCAACCTAGGCATATACAACTAGACTCTGTCAGTGAGTAACCACAGCTTCCTATAGCCTCAATTCTAAACTTTCCTCTGTCTGACATATCTTCTAGGATTTTCCTGAACACTTTGATTCCCCTAGGACATAAGATGCAATTATTCTAATAGCTTTCTACACTCTCTCTACCCGTAAATGTCCTTGTAACTCTCCTCCCAGCCTGAATTTGTTGACCATCATTAAACCATTCCATGATACACACGTGCAACTTCTTTGCCACCCTCTCACTTTACATATTTGACAAAACATCAACCCTGAAAAACTGTAACTATTATTTATTTATTTATTTAGAGACGGGGTCTCACTGATTCTGTCACCCAGGCTGGAGTGCACTAGCGCAATCTTGGCTTGCAACCACTGCCTCCCAGGTTCAAGTGATTCTCCTGCTTCAGCCTCCTGAGTAGCTGGGATTAAAGGAATGTGCCACCAAGCCCATCTAATTTTTGTTTTGTATTTTTAGTAGAGGTGGGGTTTCATCATTTTGGCCAGGCTGGTCTCAAACTCCTGACCTCAAATTATCCATCTGCCTCAGCCTCTGAAAGTGTTGGAATTACAGGTGTGAGTCACCGCTCCCAGCCTGAAAACTCTGTTAACTGCACACATTTGCATTTGGCCAGTAGACTATGGCTAGAGAAATATCTCGAACCATGCTATTTATTTCCATTGAAAATTACTATCCACTAACTTTAAATGAATCTAAATACTTCCAGCATCATACAATTTCCAGCTTATTATCCCAATGTCTTATTAAACACTTCTTAAATTTATGCATATTCTTAGCCAATGACTGTACTTTCCAATTCACTTAGAAAATTGAGAATTGCAAGAAAAATACTACAAGCTCCTCCCTCATATGTCATCTATTTGCATCTGTTTGCATGTGTCCTCTCCCTCTGTTTGATCCTAGGGATGAACTCACCATGCCTGTATCTAAAATCCACCCATTCACTGATAAACTAGATTCATATTTCCTTGCCTGGTCAAAAACATCATCCTCTGTCCTCCATCACCAAATTTCCCTTTTCTACTGTATCATTCTCATCATAGTGCTGTTCCCCAAAATTGCATGCTTCTATTTAAAAAAAAAATCATTCATCTCTACTACCCTGCAGCATTCACCCCATTTCTTTGCTCATCCTTGAACCAAAATTCCTCAAAATGGTTGTTTACACTCTCTGCCTCCTATTCTTCCTTTCTCCATTCTCTCAGCAACCTTTGCCTCTCTACTAAAACTATTCCTGGCATGGTTATCAATGACATTACAATGCTAAATCTAATGGTCAAGTTTTGATTCTCACATGATTTGATCTATCATTCACATAGGACATAGCTGAAGATTCCCTTCTCTTTAAATTGCTCTCTTCACTTGACTTTTTGACACCACATTTCTTCTGATTTTTTTTCTTAGTCATCTGAACTTTATTAATCTTTGTAATGGTTTTATCCTCATCTTCTGATCTCTTAACATCGGAGTTTGTCAGTTCCTTTGACCTATTTTCTATCTACGGTGTCTTGGGATTCCTGTTTGGCTTTGTTCTTTAAATACCATCTATATATTGATGACTGACAGCATCTTCTTTCTAGTGGGGACCTCACCCCTGGACTATAGACAACTTTACTGCAATACCTGAAAAATGTCTAAATGTAACAGGTACAAGCTAGAGCTCCTGATTTTCTTCTGTCACACAAATCAGGTCCTGGTACAATTGTTTCCACCTCAGTTAGTGGTAATTTCATTTCTAATTTCTCGGGCCAAAATATCCTGCATTTCCCCAAGGGTTTTGTTTGTTTTTGTATATTCTCTTTGTTTCTGGTCTCATATGTCCCATAAGAAAATTCTGTTGTCTCTATCATCAAAATATATCTAGAATTTGCCCATTTCTGAAGAACTTTCCTATGATCACCCTGGTTCTATCTGCAAACATCTTGCAGTTTTTACATTAGTTTCCTGACTGGTCTTTCTGTTTCCATCTTATTTCTCTCAAGTCTGTTCTCACCAAAGCATTCTGAGTAGATGTGCTGGAGGGTACATCAGCAGAAGTCACTCTTTTGCTTAGAAACTCTCCAATAAATTCAGATTTTACTTGGAATGAAAGCCAATGTCTTTAAAATAGCCTAAAATCCTGACATGATTTGTCTTCCCACCTTTTATTATATATCTGACTTCCTCTCCTACTACTTCCTATCCCTCCCACTTTTCATCAGCCATACAGATCTTCAAAAATGTTAGGCAGACTCCCACCTCTGCAGTCTTGCATTTGTTTATACCCTCTTCCTATGATGCTATACCCCAATATATCTACACAGTGAATTTTCTCACATCCTTCAAGTCTCTGCTTAACTGTCATCTTCTTGAGAGTTCTTCACTGACCACCCTATTTAACTTATATCCCAATTCTGAACTAGGCCTCCGGGTTCTCCTGCACAGCTTTATTTTCTCAATAACAACTTGAATCTTACTCTATAGACTTATCAACTTTTACATGGTCTTTCCCACAGAAACTTCATGAAGGCATAGATTTTTGACTATTTTATTTACTGATATAACCTCTATACCTAGAAAAGTGCCTGGTATATAATGAGCATTTAAGATATATTTTTAGCTGTTGAGTAAATAAGTGACTGAATGAATAAACAGTAGTAATTTCAAGTTGCCTTGGATAAGAATGTATGCTATACTGGTCCTGTACTTTTTTTTTTTTTTTTCTAAATTCAACTGTGCTTTTATTTCATTTTAAAAATATCTTTAAAATATATTTATTTACATTTCTTTAACTTTTATATTAGGTTCGGGGGTACACGTGCAGGTTTGTTATATAAGTAAATTACATGACACGGGATTGGTGTACAGATTATTTCATCACCCAGGTAATAAGCATAGTACCCAATAGGTAATTTTTCAATCCTCACCCTCTTCTCATCCTCCACCCACAAGCAGACTCCATGTCTGTTGTTCCCTTTGTGTCCATCTGTAGTTAATGTTTAGTTTCCACTTAAACATGAAAACGTATCGTATTTGTTTTTTGTTCTTGCCTTAGTTTGCTTAGGATAATGGCCCCACCTCCATCCATGTTGCTGCAAAGGACCCAATCTCATTCTTTTTTATGGCGTGTGATATTTTATGGTGTATTTATATCATATTTTCTTTATCCAGTCTATTGTTGATGTGTACTTAGGATGATTCCATGTCTTTGCTATTATAAATAGGGTTGTGATAAACATATGCATACTTGGGTCTTTTCAGAAGAATGATTTGTATTACTTTGAGTATATACCCAATAATGCCGGGTCAAATGGTAATTGTGATTTAAGTTCCTTGAGAAATTGCCAAACTGCTTTCCACAATGGCAGAACTAATTATACATTTCCACCAGCAGTGTATAAGCATTCCCTTTGCTCTGCAACCTCATCAACATCTGCTATTTTCTGACTTTATAATAGTAGCCATTCTGACTGGTTGTGAGATGGCAAATCATTGTGGTTTTGATTTGCAGTTCTCTAATGATCAGTGATTTTAAGCTTTATATCATATTATCATTGGCCACATGTATGTCTTATTTTGAGAAGTGTCTGTTCATGTCCTTTGCCCATGTTCTAATGGGGCTGTTTCTTTTTTCTTGCAAATTTGTTTAAGTTCCTTATAGATGCCAGGTATTAGACCTCTGTGTAATGCACAATTTGCAAAAATTTTCTCCCATTCTGGAGGTTGTTTACTATGTTGATAGCTTCTTTTGTCATTGTTGTGCAGAAGCTTTTTAATTAGATTCCATTGGTCAATTTTGGCCTTTGTTGCAATTGCTTTAGGCATTTTCATCATTAAATCTTTGTGTTTATGTCCTGAATAATATTTCCTAGGTTGTCTTCAAGAGTTTTAATAGTTTGGGGTTCTATATTTAAGTCTTTAATCCATCTTGAGTTGATTTTTGTATATGGTATAAGGAAGATGTCCAACTTCAATCTTCTGCATATAGCTAGTCAGTTATCCCAGAACCATTTACTAAATAGGAAGTCCTTTCCCCATTGCTTGTTTTTGTCAGCTTTGTCAAAGATCAGATGGTTGTAGTTGTCCAGCATTATTTCTGGGTTCTCTATCCTGTTTCATTGGTCTATGTGTCTGTTTTTGTACCAGTATCATGCTTACTACAGGCCTGTAGTACAGTTTAAATTTGGGTAGCATGATGCCTCCAGCTTTGTTCTTTTGGCTTAAGATGGTCTTGGCTATCTGAACTCTTTGTGTAGTTTCACATGAATTATAAAGTAGATTTTTATAACTCTGTGGAAAATGTCAGTGGTAGATTCATAGGTATTGCATTGAATCTGTAAATTGCCTTGGGCAATATGGCTATTTTAAAAATATTGATTCTTCCTACCCATGAGCATGGTATGTTTTCCATTTGTTTGTGTCATGTCATCTCTGACTTTTTTGAGTAGTGTTTTGTAATTCTCACTGTAGAGGTCTTTCATCTTTGTGGTTAGCTGTATTCCTAGGTATTTTTTTGTGTATGGCAGATTGTAAATGGGATTGCATTCTTGACTTGGATACTGTTTGTGTATAGGAATGCTACTTATTTTTGTAAGCTGTTGATCAAATCAATGAGCTTTTGAGTCTAGATTATGAGGTTTTGTAGATACAGAATCACATCACCTGCTAACAGTGATAGTTCGACTTTCTCTCTTCCTATTTGGATGCCTTCTACTTCTTCCTCTTGCCTCATTGCTTCAGTTATGACTATGCTGAATAGGAGTGGTGAGAGAGGGCATGCTTGTTTTGTGGCAATTTTTAAGGGGAATGCTGCCAGCTTTTTCCCATTCAGTGATGTTGTTGTGGGTTGTCATAGATGATTCTTCTTATCTGAAATATGTTTCTACAATGACTAGTTTGTTTAGAGTTTTTAACATGAAGGGATGTTGAATTTTATCAAAGTATTTTCTGCATCTTGAAATGATCATGTGGTTTTTGTTTTTAGTTCTGGTTATATGATTTGAGTTTGTTGAACTAAACTTGCATCCCAGGGATAAAAGCCTACTTGATTGTCATGGACTAGTTTTTGGTATGCTGCTAAATTGGATTTGCTAGCATTTTGCTGAAGATTTTTGCATCTATGTTCATCAAGAGTATTAGTCTGAAGTTTTCTTTTTTTGTTGTGTCTCTACCATGCTTTGCTATCAGGATGATGGTGGCCCCATAGAGTGAGTTAGCAGGAGTCCCTCCTCCCCAGTTTATTGGAACAGTTGTAGTAGCAATGGTACCAGCTGTTCATTACACATCTGGTAGAATTTGGCTATGGTCCTGGCCATTTTTGTTGTTGTTGTTGCTGGTAGGCTTCTTATTACAAATTCACTTTTGGAGCTCATTATTGGGCTCTTTGTGAATATAATATTTTGAGGAGTTCAATCTTGGGAGGTTGGTTACTAGGAATTTATTCATTTCTTCTAGGTTTTCCAGCTTGTGCACAGAGGGGTCCATAGTAGTCTCTGAAGGTTTTTTGTACTTCTTTGGGGTTGGTGATAACATTCTCCTTGTTATGTCTGTTTGTTTTAATTTGGATCTTCTCTCTCTTTTTCTTTATTAATCCAGTTAGTGGTCTATCTACGTTATTTATTCTTTCAAAATACAAACTCCTGGATTCATTGATCTTTTGTACAGTTTTCACATCTAAGTTTCCTTCAGTTCAGCTCTGATTTCATCTTTTTCTTGTCTTCTGCTAGTTTTAGAGTTGATTTGCTGTTGTTTCTTTTGTTCTTTTAGAAATGTTAACTTGTTAATTTGAAATCTAACTTGTTGATTAAGCATTTAGCTTTGTAAACTTCCCAACACTGCTTTAGCTGTTTTTCAGAGACTCTGGGATGCGGATTCTTCATTCTGAATGTATATCTTCTGGCACTCTCCATGAAACATTATAGACCAACATTGCTTTTACCTAGTTGCCTAACTACTTGTGCTCTCTGAAGATTTGGATAATGTATGTTTTGAGAAACTAAAACTTTAGATTAAGAATTACTCTCTACAGTATAAATACTAATTTAGGAGAAGTTTCTCAGTCCACTCACATTATAACATTTCAAATGGAGTTTGAAGTCAATGACAAGACACAATGATACTATTCATAGACAGACACATACACTCATACATACACAGGGCATTTTTATCTATTTTTTGGAGGTTCATAGAATTGTTTACTATTACTCCTTTAATACTTGTTAGTACACTTGAATATAGGTTACTATGATACCTAATGGTAGCAATTTATTTTTTCGTATTTCTCTTCTTCCTGTGCTTCATATTTCTCAAAAGCACTTAAAGTATGACTTTTTAAGACAGACATTTTCAGTGTTACATAGGCCATGAGGTTAGGCTATCTTTTTAATTTTTTTGTAAAACAGTATTTTTGAGAATTTCAAATTTTTTCCTTACATTACAAAATGTAGGAACCAAAAAATGACAAATAGCATGAAAGAAAACTAAGAGGAAAATTAAAACATGTCTGAGCAGATTGAATACAGGCTCTCAAGTCAGCAAATATGTGATACATATATGAGAGGTCCAGTCCACATCTAATCAATCACTGTGGCCGAGAGGGAAATAACTTTTTGAAGAGTTTCATGCTGAAGGGGGGGGAAGCTGGTTACTTCTGATGCCATTAAAAGTTCAGTGATTGAGACAAATCACTGTTGGAGGAATATTTACTGGATTTGTTGATCTGTCCAAGATTCTGATTGTCAGAAGCCTAATTATTTCTTGAGTACTTGATCATGATGTTAATAATCCTGATATATTTCTTGAATTATTTAACCATTTTCATCCCATCAGTTATTCTAAGAGTCCGAAGCCCTTTCCACTCTTTTACATACTGAATTTCATCTAGTTTACAGTATTCTATTATAACATGTGCCTATAAAAACATTAAATTTTTAAAAGACTTTACAGCACTTGACCATTATTTGAAAGCCCATTGCTTATACAAAGTGGCTCCTATGTTTGACTTTTAATTTAGTGATTGAGTATGCATTTTTGGGGTGGGAATCAAGGTTCATTTTGATTCAAAATCTCATATTAAATAACATTAAAAATTTAATATAATTAATTGTTGACAGAGATTTGCATTTCTTCAAGCCAAAAAGTGTTGCAAGAGAGACTTGGTAGCTTAGTAAGAAAAGCTGCATGTAAGCCAATGGCTCAAATGCAGGCAGGGAGTATTTTTAAACTTCTACTGTGATATTTTTTGCCAAAGTATTTGCCAAATCCCTGTTCTTGATAGAAGTAAAATGGCAAATAGGGCAGCAGTTTTCAGTTATTATATAGTATGTTCTCTGCGTAACTTTGCCAACTGGATTTTAATTTATTCTATATCTAAAACAAACAAAAAAAGGTAAAAAGAAAAATAACCCTTTATTTACATAAAAATGCACTGTAAGAATAAATTAAACTATTTCTATCCATAATATTACTGAGTTTTTTGACAAATGGCGCTATATAAATGCAAAGTGCTATTACTGTTACTTTTACTAGGACTGAAAATAGTGTGCAGAATAATAAGAACTGGAGGGAAATAAAATGTTTAGGGAAATAAAATGTTTATGTAGTTTTATTCCTGAAGAAACATGCATTGGAAACATGTAAGCTTAATCACACCTAGTTTTTCCTCCTCATAATTCAGAACACATTTATCTTTGTTCACCCACAAAGCAAAATAGTTATTTCTAGTGTTTGCTCAAGATTTTGATCTGAAGCTCATGGAAATGCTTCAGCTCTCTGCACTGACAGAAGGAGCCATTTGACAAATTGAGCATTTGAGTTATCACAATCTTATGTGATCTCTCCACAATGCTGCACACCTCTTATCTGATTCCGATAGTTCAGGGACAACTTAACACATTGCATTTATCTTTATGTGATTTAATTTTGAGCAGTCAGGATCCTGAGTGGAAGGAGAAACTGCTAGAATTTAGAAATCAGGTTGTCCAGCTTGCAAATTGCTTCCTCTGTTAAATACTTGGAAAGACACCCACCATGACATTTTGAGGCTCAGTCCATTAATATCTCCTTTCAGCATTCCTGACCTCGGCTGAGGATGCTACATTCTTTGCCCTCATTCTTCTCTCAAGTGATGCCAGCCCTTAAGAAAGAACCCAACATGATATAAGAGTTCTCTAAGCTGAGAGTAGCATATGGCTGTGGAAATAACCCCACTTGATTCCTCATGATCCTTTGTGCTGTCTATTACAGGCTATCACCTCAATTTCTACCTGTTCCATACCTGAGGTAAAGAAGAGTTAAGAATTTTTGTGCGTAGCTATTGACAGTCACTTCACAGATGAAAGAATAGCCTTAATACCAAGTAAAGCTAAGTATCAGAGAAGACAAAGGGTCCATTTATTGGAGTTGAAGGTATGCTAAAGTAACAAGTGGTAGAAGGTACAGCAAGCTGAAAAAAAGAGATGATATCTGATAGTGATACCATCTTTGCAGTTGGGTAACCTTCAATAAGCTGGGGTACTTTTTTTCCCTCCAGAATCCTTACTGTAATATGGAGGTTGACTACGGATAATTTATGAGGTAGCAGTATTTTATGCCTTTTAGATAATAAAAATATGCCTGTTTGTTGTCAAGAAGTTATAAATCATATGAAAGTTTAATGACCAAAATAAACCATATTACTTTAATTCACTCAAAGATAAATGATTTTATATCCTACTCAGGTATATGTTTGGAAGTTATAAATTTAAAGGTGATAAATATACATACCCTAAACTTAAAATCTTTCAGCTTTTAAAATATTTAATGCATGTTCTTATAAAATTGTTACATACTAGATCATGACTTTTTAAAGTTATTTTCCCATTAAGAGTGTCTTTACAATACTTATACAATATATTTAACTTTTCAACAGGCAAACACATATTTTGAAAGTTTTGTTTTGATTATTTTATCAGGGAATTGAGAAAGTGAGAGCTGATTATTTACATGGTGCACACTGATTACATGTGATTAATTGTCCTTGTGTGTCCACTGCCAGCCTCAAGATTCTGATTTTAGCACTTCAGAGAAGATGCAGATGGAAGGGTAGGATTTTTGAGGGCTATAAAGTAACTGAGAGATACGCAAGTTCACGATTTTACAGAAAAAGCCTATGAACTAAATTTCATATGTAGATTTATTAGTATCTCCTTGTATGACATTGAGCAAATCACTTCAACTTTCTGAGTTTCATTTTCCCATTTGTAAATGAAAGGAGTAAGATTTGGTGATTACATATTTTCTTTAGCTCTAAAGTCCTATGACTACCTGAGTCTTTGAGCTGGACATTAGTTTCCCATCACTAACAACTATGTGATTAAATCCCCTTAGGAAAACTTTGTCCACTCTCTTTTATCATTTGTTGTTCTGCCAAAAAAGAGATCGATATTCAGCCTCGAAGAATGAACTGATTTTGGTTTTCAGAAAAAAAAAAAAACCTTAAATTAAAATAAAACCAAATTTTCCAATTTTACCCTTAATATTGATATATTTATGTTCATAACCATCCAATCTTTTTATACCAAACAGTGTGGCCATTTAAAATTAAGAAATGCAGTTGATCAGTGCTCCACCTACTTAGTTAATAGAAGATTTTTAACAGATAGACTCACTTAGAGATTATAAAGTGTCATGAGAAAGATTTTTGAATGTGTTTCTTTGAAGATAACTATTTCTCTTCAGTGGGTCTCTATCCACCAAAACTTCCATACTACACAACTCTAGCAGGTGCTATATGTAGCTTAGCCTAGCTGTATTTTGCTCTTTCTATTTCTCGTCTGTCTTTTCCAAGGGGCATCTTAGTGTGATAATAGTCATTATTTGATGAAGTGAGGCTGAATTTTAAGCTTCACGTCATCAAGTAAGTAGATAACGTAGGAAGGTAAGATCATTATATGCTTACCGTTTTTGGTAATTATTTAAACATATGTGTCTTGAATAACTTTGAGAAAGGTTATGTATTATTTTCAATATACACACACATCATTCTATTAGTGGTATATCTCTTTTTCTCAGGATTAAATTCACTACAGAATGGAAAACCATAAAAATATTTAATAGCAGTGGGATTTAATAAAATATGGCTTTTTAAATTGGTTCAGTCTTACGATTAATTTTATTCTTTGATTTCCTGTGGTTGCTCATACTTTGACCCAACACAGGGAAGCCTTTAGTAGCGAGTAGGTTTCTAAATTGGACTATGCATGTCCTTCTGAATTTAGAAATATATTCTGATTTTGGTAAGCATGTAACTCAATCACTATGAATAATACTAGGTAATAGCAAGTAATACCAAACATATCACAAGCATAAGAAAGAAGGTTCCAGTGGGAACTGTTACTTGTATATAATTCCTTTAGAACTGAATATACTTGCTCATTTGAAAATACAAAGTTCAGGTATAAACATCATTAGCTTTAGTTTAGTGTCAGTCATGAATTGACAGAAACTGCAAAATATAAATTATGCTTTTGAGTTAAGCCAACTGCTTTAATATTACTTTGATATTACCTTATTATGTTCTGCAAAGAGTAAGAGATACTGGGGTCAGACTTGGCATTAGCATAGCAAAGTTGTATAGCAGGGTTTCTGGCTTTGTATTAAGGATCATAGGAAAGAGAAGACAGATTAGGTGAAAATGATGAACCACCTAGTATTGACCTGTAATATGACTGTGAATTTGCTATTGGGGTATAAAAAAATAAGAATTATCTAATATTTCCCAAAGGAAACAACTGAGTAGGGGTTGTTGCTACATTCAGGGCGTTCTGGTCAAATTTTTTTTTTTAGGTACAAGTGATACAGAGAGCTAACCCAAACTATCTTGGGAGAAAGAAAAAAATAGAATGTGATTTCTCATGTAACTAGCAACTTTGGTGATATATTTGTCTTGTGAGACTCAGCTATGTCCAGAAACTCAAAAAATATTCTTTCTTGGCTCCAACTCCCTCTGTACATTGACTTCATTCTGCAGACAAACTTTCTTCGTGTGGAGATAAATATGGTGTCCTCATCCCCAGATTCATATTATTCCTTCTTAAGAAAGCCATGGAGGAGAAAAATTGGTTCTATTAAAAATATCCTGTGGAAAAAAAAATGTTTTGGCCTGATTTGGAGAGTTTTTTGCCCACTTTTATTTTCTGACAGAAGACAGGCCATTGATACATGAAAAGAGAGGAAAATTCTCCAAAAGAAAGAAAAAAAGAGTGGAAAGTTGTTTCTGGGCAGACAAAAACTATAGTTATTTTGGCTATTATGTTTGAACTCAGGTTACATGTTAGTGTCACTGAAATTCTTTTACATGGACTATCATTGATTCAAAAAAATTAGACAATATTCTGTGGGGAAAAACAGTTTCTGTAATACAACAATTTTGGAAAATATTTGGCTAACAGGACATTCAAATGTTTTTTTCTGCCATATTGTTTACTAAGATGCAAACATAATAGGTATCAGATCTTAAAAGGAGAGGGGTACAGAGTTTCTCATGTAAATTTTACATAGGAAACATACAAGAGCAAGTTGCATGAATTTTGCACCCTCCAACCCAGTTAAAGAATACAGTTAGCCCTCCCTATCTAAGGGTTCCACATCCTTGGACTCAACCAGCCATCAGTTGAAAATATTCAGAAAAAAAAAAAAAAAGATTTTACAAAGTTCCAAAACACAAAACTTAAATTAGCTAGGCGCTAATCCCAGCACTTTGGAAGGTAAAGGTGAGTGGATGATTTGAGCTCAGTAGTTGGAGACCAGTCTGCATAACATGGAGAAACCCTGTTTCTACAAAAAAAAAAAAAATACAAAAATTAACCAAGTGTGGTGGCACATACTTGCAGTCCCAGCTAACCTAGGTGACAGAGTGAGATCCCTTCTCAAAAAAAATAAATAAATAAATAAAATAAAAACGAAAAGAATAACTTAAATTAGCTGCTTACAGAGTACTAGGTTGAATATACACAAATGAAGTGATGTGTAGGTATTATGTTAGGTATTATAAGTAATTTACAGATGACTTCAAATATATGGATGGACGTGTGTAGGTTATACGTAAATACTGTACCATTTTATATAAGGGACTTGAGCATTCTCAGATTTTGTTATCCATGAGGGTCCTGAAATCAATCCTCAAAGGATACTGAAGTATGACTATATAAACTACATAAAGAAATAAGTGATTTGTGAATACATAGAGCAATTGTTATGCTGTTAGTCTCCACTTTCAAAGGATTCATGCTATACTACTTCCGAGGGTGCTACACTTTCTGTGAATTACATGCCTTTCCCCAGCTGTCAGTCATTCACATAAATTTCATGCTGTATCACTTCCTGTAGTTATGCAAAACAGTGCCTCTCCGACCATTACACTCACTGGTGAGAGCAGTGGGGTCTGCTATCTTGCTAACAAGCTTAGTGAAGAAGGCTTTTACGGAACTCCCAGAGAGTTTAAAATATGCTCCCTGCAGTCTGGAGACCTTGAAGATGGCTTGCTGACCCATGTTCAAGAAAATGAAAAGTGGCCTTGACAGCAGGATAGAGAAGACTATATTGGGATTAACTAGCATACTCAGAGTTTATGAGGGGAAGGGGTATATGAATGTTTCCTGTAAATGGATGTGACCACAAAGGACAGAGGTCAAGATGGAGCAGTCTGAGTCCTGGGTAGGAAAGTCACCTAGTTGGGGCACAGGGATCCTAGCAGTAAGAAGCTGGACACGATTATGGGTTAACTAGAAATGATGGAAGAAGTCTCAAGTGACTACATGCAATTTAGTGAGTTAAATAAACTTTTACAGGGATTCCCACTAACAAAAATAAAATGCTCATAACTAAGAACTGTAAACTTGGTCAGACTCAAAAAATATGAACCAATTTTTCATCAAGTCCTTTACTGTACCCTTATTACTCTTCCACCAATCCCTGAATCATCAGAAGGGTCACAACCTGGGGGAAAGGAGAAGCAGGAGAACATTAAGTTGAAGGCAATAAACTGTATCTTTTTCCTTCAGTGTAAAACAGGCTTTGACTGGAGTTAGAATGAAGACTTATGTGTTGACATGGATAATCTAATTTATGTATTGAAACTTTTTTTCAACTAAAAGTACCTCTAGAGCAAATGAACCATCATTTAATGGTAATTAATAGATAAGTCATGGGTCTGCTGAAGTTTTCACTTAGGAGTCAGATTAGGTTAATTTCATTGAATAAATTTTTGAAGGAACAAACAATACTGTAATTGTACTGGATTACATCATGAATAATGAGTTAAATAAACAAGGTTTTAGTTTTTATTTGCTTTTAATCCCAGTATTTTTCAGGACCATTCATATGCCATTCAGTTTGAGAATTACCCAAAAGGTACTATAGCTGATGGTGTTTCTCCATATTATTGATCATAGGGCTATATATATATTTTTTTACAATATAAATACTTAAATATCAAAAATATAATCGTGCATAGCACCATGCTTGGGGAACTCTACTGCATGCTAATATATACAATATGAGTAATAAGCCCAAAAGATCTGAGATTCCAGGAAAAAAAAGGTGAATAACCTCTTTTAGCATTCTCCAAAAGGCAGTAGGATGGAGTAAGAATACACTAATGTGCAATACATGCATCTTTTGATTGAAAATGTATTTATTTGCTCTCATTTATTTTTATTTTTATTTTTTGAGGTGGAGTCACACTCTGTAGCCCAGGCTGAAGTGCAGTAGTGTAATCTCAGCTCCCTGCCACCTCTGCCTCCTGGGTCCCAGTGATTTTCCTGCCTCACCCTCCGGAGTAGTTGGTATTACAGGAGCGCACCACCACATCCAGCTAATTTTTGTATTTTTAGTAGAGATGGGGTTTCACCATGTTGCTCAGACTGGTCTCGAACTCCTGATATCATGATCTGCCCGCCTTTGCCTCCCAAAGTGCTGGGATTACAGGCGTGAGCCACTGCACCTGACCTACTTTCATTGTTTATTATTGATTTTGCTTGCTATAGAATTCTAGGTTCAAAACATATGTAAGCAAAGTCATTCAGACAAGTTGAAGGTCAAGGATATAGTAGGTATGTGAAAAAAAGGAGGATGCATAATTGGTAACAACAAGGTATAATTCAGCCATGAAACTGCTAAACAAGCAAAAGATGGAAGTTATAATTCTAAAGATTACAATTGTCATGACAGTTATGAATATTTATCCACCAAACAGCATAGCAGAAGCTGTCATAAAACAGAAGTTATAAGAGATACAAGACAAAATAGGCAGAAACAAAAATACAATAGATTTTAATACCTTCTCTCTGCCAAAGATAGATCAAGTAGTCAAAAAAACAAAAATATAGATGACCTAAACAAAATAAGAAAGATCTTACAAGTAAATAAAGTTTGTACTCCCAAAATTAGAATAATTAATAAATTATTGGAAAATAAAAATCTTAAGCTAGAAAACATATAACCAATAAAAGCAGTTTCATTTAAAAATAAATAAAAGAATAACTAGGAATATCCTAATCAACTAAATAATGGAGAGTATACAAAATAATTAGTAAAAGGAGCAATATATCCAAGTTAGCAAAAAATTTAAATATTTAAAAAAATTCTATGCTATAAATTTGATGTTTTTAAGAAAATATAATTTGCCAAAACTGACCCCAGAATAAATGTAAAGTTTCATTCTGTTAACACAATAATGAAAATTTGCAAAGAGGTATCTTTCAGAAATGTACCAAGTCTAGCTGTTTCCATAAAATAATTCTACATATTTTTTAAAAAGTAATCACAATGTTACTTAAACGTTTCAGTACATATTTGGTGAAGGAAAGTAACCACGTTTTTTAATTCAAATGAAATAGAACATTTATGATACATTCTCATAAATACTGCACAAAAATAAAAACTAAAGACCATCTCATTTTTCCACAGTTCTACACTAAGTCTATGTAAAATACTAACAGAGCTCAATATCACATTCCTTGCACTAAAGCAGTAACAAGCTAAAGTTTTATTTGAATATGAGAAGATGAGTCTAGTCGCAGTTGGCATGCAGAGCAGAAGCATTTGCCATCCATTAACGTATACAGGCAGAAATTAATGGATCTATGAGTGCTAGAGACAAGAGAGGGTGATAAAGATAATATTGATAATATTTTAAGTAAGAGGCTATGATCAGATTATCAGTAATATAATTTATACTTTTTAAATAAAGTAGATGATTTGCAACATTATTTTTTTGTATTATTACAAAGCAGTTAAATGTGTAATTTAGAAGTTAAGAATAAGATATCATATTCCTACTACCCATATATTGCTGCTATATATATTTTATGTCTGTCTTTCCAGATCTCTTCCAATGTGTGTGGATCTGTGTGTTATGTGTAGGATGAAACCTGTCTATTTTACTTGAAATTGTCACTTTGCAGTATATATCAGACTTCTGGTACACCTGTTGTCTTCCATACGGACACCTCTCCACCTCTCCAACTGATCACCAATCGTATCACTAACACTGACATTCACATATCAAATTCATCTTAAAAACAATGCTAATATGCCATTTAAAAAAATATACTCTGGTTCTCTTTTATTTATATAATAAATTCACATTAAATAAAAAGATCTGGCTATTCAAGTCAACAAACTTCTCTGCCCTTCTCTTCCCAGGCAGGCATCTATCCTGTCCTATCCAGCATATAGCAGTACCCTCCCCTCAGTAATTAGAAAGTTTATGTGTGAATTGTTAAGTTAAGAGATACCTTAATACACAGATCTTAAAATAAGAAAGAAAATTAATGGTATAGGTTATTTTTGATTGTTCATGTCTATGTTTTGTTTTGTTTAATTTACTGACCATAACTTTAAGGTCTGTGTGCCAAATAAGTAATGGTTACGGCTTCCTTGAAAGCTCCTTGGAATTTATTTCAAAGGCTTCTATTGGACAAACATACATATTGACCCATTATTTGCCTTATTTCCTATTTTAATTGAGTGTCAAAGGTTACACGTTGCTATTAGAGTAAGACATGATGGGCAGCAGAGGTCAGGGAGTCTGTGGCATTCTATTAGAGCCATAAAAACAAAACAGAATGATAATTTCACCTGCTCTAACCTCAATCTTTCCAGGATGGGACAGATATTGACCTCACTGTTTGTCAGCTATTGGCTCTATCAACTTCAGCTACCCTAATTTTGCTTACTAAACAATAAGAGTGCTTTCACAACAAGGATGACAGATAAAACAGTGAAATATACTAAAGATGACTCAAAGGAGAGACATACGCAGGTGACAGAAAAGATAAAATAACATCTTCTTTATTCCTGGGACACATCCCTCGTTTGGCTACTTTACAACAATAACGGTTTCTGCCAACAACCTTCAATTTTATCTTCTTTTTTAGAAAACCTTGTAACTTCCTTTACGTGAAGAAGTACAAGCAATAAAGCTAACAAATTGCTCATTCTACCAAAAACCCATTTGTGGTACTTGAAGGGTTTATGAATTTCTGTAAAAGTTTTCTCCACCTTCTACACCCTTAAAACTTTTTGGCTGGAATATAAGTAGATATTTACAGGAATAATTAATATCTTTCTTAACTTATTTTCCAAGAAGACAAAAATGGCAGTAAAGAAAACATATGTTAAATGTGTGTGTTTGAAAACATTTAGAAACTGATTAAAAAAATAATTTAATGAAATGAAAATTAGAATCTGAAAAAGATTTACCTTCAATTTCAGAGTCTGAAATTATATTGTTTCTTTTGATGGGTAGCTAAAGTTTTAAAACTTGGAGCTTTAGATAATAATGACTATTTTTGGTGGTTTCTCAAATTTAAAAAGAAATAATTTAAATATTAATATTAAAAAGGAAAGTAAAATTTTGTTATGCAAGATGATGTCCATTGTTCAAGGCCATTTGAACATCTCATAAGTCATGCTCATGTCCTCAAATGAAGACAGGTAATTTTGTTTTTCTTAATCTCAGCATTGTTTTGAAGTTCTAATTTGTGAATTTATATTAAACTTTTGGTTATTAGAATAATAGTCAGCTTTCTTTAACATGAACTTACATCTTTTAGCAGATGAAAAAAAATTTTTTAAAACACCTAAGTTTCTTATGAAAAGGATTATGTTAAACTTATAAATGCCAATCTATAAATAATTGAAATGCCATAGAATTTCTAGGTCACTTCTTAGAAATTATATGTAATTATCTATGAATGTATTTCTTATACAGGAATATTAATACTTACAGAAAAATTAGTATTATTTTAATTCCTCAATTTTTCTTAAATGCTAAGTGAAATAAAGTGATTTGATACATATTTAACTTAGACCAGATTAATGGCAAATAAAGATTAAATTTTTCTTATTTCACAAACTGAAATAAAATTTTTCACAAATGAGTATTTCAGCTTGTTAAAAAACTAAAATCACATGATATCATGATAAAATATATTTCAGCCTGTATTTATTTGACCAGAAGTCAATATAAGGGGATCAAAAGCTCATCAACTACATTGCATTTCCTTAAAAACATGTGGAGTCAGCTGAATTTCTTGTCAACTTGATCAGTGATATCTTTAAAACAAGACTGATTTCCCTCTCATCTACTGACGTGTTATTAAATCACTGATGCTGCTGACCTAAATTTGAAAAATTTGTCCAAGTTGAAGTTGTTTCTACGTGAAAAAGTTAACTCAATTACTTATTTTCCTAATTCTATTTTTAATTTTGGTGTTCTGTCTCCTTGTCTCACGTGAGAGGTTCCTGAACCATAGATTTATGACAAATGACTCAGATATTTCATGACTGTTTTCTGAAGACTGGGAACATTCACTGGCAGTGTCTTTTACCTCTAGGAACAGGTGGTGGTACAGCTCTTTCATGAGTTCTCCAGATAAAGTCAATATTCTCTTCATTATATAAGTTGCAGTGACAAGCCATATTGCCTGACACATGATAGACTCAACAAATGAATTGATTTGTTTTCATTTAACATTCAATTATGTCTTGGCAAAGAGAGTTTGACATACTTTAATCATAATATTCCAAAAATATGTAATTCTAGAGCATAATAGATACTTTGAACATATTTACTCTAAATACAAGAGAGCAGGGTGAGGTAGGACTTTATAATTCTGTTTTGATACAACATCAAAATCACATTATTCAAGGAAAGTTTAAATTTGACAAATTCTGTATCACTTAAAAGAAACTGATGGTGTCTCTTACTAATGTGTATTTTCTAAAGTCATATCTAAGAGTCATAACAAAATTCACACTCTTATTAAAGTCTTAAAAATGAACTGATCCCTTCTTCACATACATGTTATATTTCTCCCAAATACCTAGGTGTTTAAATCTACACATTTAGAAAGGGATTAATTACTAACTATTGGCACTGCTTCCTAAATAAGAAGCTAGCCACAAGAGGGTGAATAAACGGAGTGACATGATCTAGGTCTTAGGAATACTTGGAACAACAATGAGTCTGAAAAGAGGACAATCCTTTTTCATTCCCACTAGTGTCCGTATCCATGGAAACTCACTTTTAATAGCATCCACATCACACTGGAAAAACAGGTATGCTACCTTTTGAAAGTGAGTGCATTAAAAGAATCCAGCCCTTTGCTAAGAAGGTCAGCTCTTGAAAGCCTTCAAGAGCTTTGGTAGCTGAGAAAGCTGGAGGGCTGTAAATCCTTCATTTCGTTGCTAAGAAGCTTGGCTCCTGAGATTCACATCAGTGCTCTCTAACACAGAAAGCGGAATGTGAATCCTTTGTTCCCTGCCTATGATGTTACACTCCTGAGTACTTGTTTCCTTAGCTAAGAGAACATGCAGGAGAGGCCTATTACGTGAAGCTAGAGATTAATTATGAATAAACACAAACTGAGAAAGGCAAAAAGATGTACAGTGTGTGCAGAAACAAGACTTATTCACAAGAATGCCAGATGGCAAATGCCATTACACTAGAAATATATGCACTGAAATAATATTCACATGGTAACATTTTAAAATATTTTGTAGTTTCAGCATTTTTTTTACTATGATAAATATCTGTCAAGGAAAATGCCTTCCCCATTGGATTATTCAACACTCTCACTGAAAGCAAAGGGAAAAACCTTTTACATCAAACTGTAACATACCAGAACTACTCTTCCTTTACTATACAGTCATAGAAACACTTTAAACAACTAGATAGGACATAATTATTATTGTTAAACAAAATATAAGTACAGTATGTTTTGGATATATGTATAAGCCAAAGTATCTTTTTTATTTGCACAATTAGATAGAACACAAATATATTGATTATGTGACAATTTTTACAGTGGGTATCATTATGAATATCTAAATGTTATGGTAAATGTGAAAATTGATGTAATAATTTCTATACATGTTAAGGTAGAGAAATCCATATGACTATGACAGGTTATACTATCATCATTAGATACGGCAAAACAATAAATATTATTCTGTTATTAATAATAATGTTAGTAATAATAATAACAATGTCATGTATTGACTTACTATGTGGTTCAGGCACTATTATAGGCATCATACATTCATTTATTGTATCATAATCCTCAGTAAAATATTATGAGTTTGGTAAGACTATGTATTTTATTTTACAGAAGAGGTGCAGAGAGTTTGAGTACTTTGTTCATGATCAAATATAAGGCAAGTGGTGGAGCTGAGATCTGAACCCTGGCCACCATCAAAAATATTATTTAGGGAGAATATTGTAGAAGGCTGTCAGCATTCTACAAGTAGTAGCTTAAACACAGAAAACAGTGATGGTCACTCTATTTTTCATTTCTGTATATCTTATAAAACAATGTTACATTCTTTGTTTTGATCTTTAAAACTCTTCTGTAAGTGAAGACAGCATATTATATAGCTGAAAACACTAATGTTCAGGGGCGATAAGTGATTTTTCCAGTATCATAAGTTTAGTAAGTGGCATAATATGAACCACAACCAGCTTCTAACATTTGTCCCATTTTAATAGCTTCCTTTTTGTAAACAATATTGCAAAATGCTATCAATCCAAGTGATGATAGAGCAACACAATAATAATAAATACAAATATTAATAGGCAATGAATTTACTTTCTCAAAGACTTTTCCTTCCCAGTGGCTTCTGCCAACAGCACAAGTATTTTGTCTGAATCAGAAATCTGTGGCCATTTTCACTCTCTCCTTCAACCCAGTTAGTAAACTGTGATTGTTCTTTAATGTGTAATTTAAATAAGTTATTCTCTTTCAATTTCTACTATTAAGAAAATAGCTACTCATATCCTCATGCCTGCATAACCACAAAATCCTCTTACCTATTTTTACTGGGTGTCCTCATTTCAGCCAAACCTCAAAATTATAATTAATCTCTAATTCAGGACAAATAAAAAAATGATTCAGTGGGATTACTATAGTTAACGCTTAAACTCTCTGCACCTTATTATAGTTCTCTTTCAAATAATGATAGTCACTCATGGGTCCTTATACTGTCTAAATAAATTGTTACATCTAATATAATAGAAACAGTGTTTCACACATAATAAAAACTCAAAAAAAGTTACTTATTATTATTAGATCTATTCATTTTGTTCATTTACATTTTAAAATAACTAGATTTGAAATGTTCTCAACATAAAGAAATAATAAACATCCAAAAGGATGAATATTATAGTCTGATTTGATCATTATACATTGTGTACATGTATGAAATATCACACGTACCCCATAAATACGTGCAAATACTATGTATCAATAATGAAAAAAAACATATATTGAAAATTCTTGCTGTTCAATTTCCAAAAGCTTGGATGTAAAAAAATAACATTATCTGGGGATTAGGCAGTCTAGAACTTGAATCCTAGCTCTGCACTTAACAGCTGTGTGGCCTTGAGCAAGTAAGTGTTTAAACTCCCTGCACCTTATTATAATATTCTCTTTCAAATACTGGTAGTCATTCACAGGTCATTATACTATCTAAATGAGTTGTTACATGTAAGATAATAGGAAGAGTGTCTCACATATAATAAGCAGTCAATAAATGTTGTTCATCATTATTATCAGATCCATTAATTTTGTTCATTTATAAAATTTTAGAGAAGCTGTATGGTTAAATGCATCTTCCTGCCTGCCAGTCTTAGGTTTAAGTTCTCACTGCTTTTTTTGGCAGCTGTGTGACCTTGAAAAATTTGCTTGATGTCTCTAAATCCCAGATTCTTAATCTTTAAAGTGAATTTTAATTAAAATATCTCCTGTGAAAATTAAACAAGGTAATAAATAGATAGCATTTAGCACTAGATGTGGCTGGTAATGAATATTCAGTAGTTGTTAACTATTTTATTATTTTTATTGAAGCTGTATGTTGGAGAGATTGTTGTAAGAAATAACCATATGCCATATTCTATGAAATCATTAACAGGAAAACTTTTCAATGCATCATGGTATCTGATGAATTGAAAGCCACCTGAGAATTTTATGTTATAAAACGTAATACCATGAAAAACTATGCTACTTCTCCTTTAAAGAAAATCTTATTAATACAACCAGTTTTATAAATAACCATACTTACCTTTAAATTAATTTACTCTAACTCAAACAAAAAAAAAGTCAAATAAATGTGAAATATGAATTCAGCAAACGAACAAAACCTCTTAAAATACATTTGTTTTCTAAACTTACTATTGGCTTATTGGCTTATTTCCAGTTTTCTACCTTAGTATGTCTTTTTCTCAAACCTATTTTTCTTGATAAAATGAGGGTACAAGATTTTACTCTTGTATTTCTCCTTAAACCACAATTAATCAGAATACACTTCCTGTTTGCAAACAGATTAAATTCCAAAATTCTTTAAACATTTAAAACAATTTTTTCTATGTATTCAATTGGAAGTAATAATGATTTTCCCTGTATGGAAAAGTTTCATATGCTGATTTCTGCACCCCTCTTCCCCTTGGCAAGTTCAAAAAACTTATTTAATACATGTTGTACAAATGTGATATATGTTACTTTTGCAATAGAAATGGTGGAGACCAATATGGAGAGGGCTGTGGTGCCGTTGAGGTGAAAAATGACTGCCCTGTGCAGCCTGGTGTCACTGGTTTTATGAGTATTGGTGCCGTTTTCTCCAATAACTGGTAGCAAAATTCCTGTTTTTCCTAAGGCTCATCATAGACCACAGACATGTGCCACATTCTGGGACCCCAACGTGAATGACAAAATTTTATTAAAATAATTTGACAGAAATGAAACTTAACATATCAAGTAAGGATTCACTTTTTTTGTCTCTTTGTTTGTTTTGAATGAGAGAATATTACTTATATTGAAAGCTCAGAAATCAGCTCCAAGAAAAGTCTGTTTTCTCTTGTAAAGTGATAAATTGGACTCATGCTGTTTATTTAAAGATAAAATTTCTTTTTGTTTCTTGTAATTAACTTGATTAATTATGTTCTCTATTTATTACAACATAGTCACCATATAGCTGTTCCCATTTTATGACTTCACCCAGTTCTTCAAATGATTGTTGTTTTCACATCACTTTCTCTGACATTGCATTCTGGTCTGCCTCGTATTAAAAGCCAAATATTTTCATTCACAGTAATGGAAACTATTACTGCTAATAGTTTCCTTTGTTTTTTTGATTGTTATCATTAAATGAAAACTTGAACTTTCATACTTTGTAGAAAAAAATATAAATACCTACTTCGTTACTGCACAGTTGCCTTTCACTTAATGGAATGAATATATTCCAGTAAGGCTAGTTGAAATATTTTCCACTGATTCTCATTATAAATCAGAAACTTATTCCTATACCGGGGGAGAAAAGCACCAAATTCTACTCAGTTCAAAACAGCAAATATTTATTGAGCACTTACTTCACCTAAGGTATTGTGCAGCATGGCATACATAGAAGAAAAACACCTTGGCACTGATTTCAAGTTATTAATCACCACCCTAGAAGGGATAGTTAGTATGCAAATACATCTAATTCAAGAGGAATACAAAGGTGTTAAAAGACATATAAACCATATATTACGGGACATCAAATAAAAGTGTTATCATACCCTATTTTAAGAAAACAAAAAAGGCTTTCTGGCTTTTTTACCACTAGAAAAGAGGAGAGGGCATTCTAGGCGAAGTAAAACATCTCAGAAAAGACAGGGTGTTAAGAATGCATGGGCCTTTTTATGGATTAAGGTCACTTTGAACAAAGCATGGTATATGTGTAGAGGAATATTAGGACCTAGAGATCTGCAGATATTTCATTCTTAAGTTATCAGTGTATCTTAACTGATAATTTAAGATACTGTATCCCAGTAAGTACGTGGGACCAAAAAAGGCTTTTGAGCAAAAGAATAAAATAACCAGGACTGTTGATATTACACAAAATGGTTCAGATAAGAGAACACTCAAACAGGGTTTTATTATTGCAAACTGCCAATATCTTCTTCGTTGGCATAGGTAACACCCTGGGATTACCTCCTGACATCCCAGGTATTTATTAAAAGATAATAGCAGAAGAATTTCTCCGAATATTGGTAAAAGAAGAACATAGCAGCATACAATATGTTTGGTGGGAGTAAGTGTGGGGGACAAATAAAGTGAAATTAACAAAAAATGCCATAATAAATACATATTTGATTTATTAGACACATTATTAAGTAAAAAATCATAGTGTAGAATAATCCATGCACTTTTCTCCCATTTATCTAGCAAACAACCTCTCCTTCCCCAAAATTAAAACCTGAAAAGTGAAGATTTTACAGCTATAAAAAATAATTGGGGAAAGGAAAGGTTTTACTTTACAAAACTGTCCCAGTTGTTACATTTCAGGAGAAGAAGGCTGAGATTCTCAGGTAAGGGAGCCATATATGAATTACTAATACGTATTGTCAACACTGGGGAGAAAAATAAAGAGTAGCTCTGATCTGATGAAAAGCAGGGTATTTTAATTTGGATTGACCCTGTGCATTCATTTCTCAGTAAGGAAAAAACGCACTAGCTAATCAATAAGGAAATATTGTAGGCTTTTGCTATAAGCCAAGACTATTAAGATGACTTCTTCAGGAATAGGTTTATGATCAACATTTAGAAAATCTAGACATGTTTTGTGTATTTGTAATATCAATTGAAGAGATTAGCTATTTATCCATACTTACTTTACTTTTCTGCCAGAATTAACCACAAATTATAATACATCATGCGACAGGGAAAGGAAGAAGAAGGGGAGTAAAGGAAAAGGAAGAGAAAAAAGAAATGTAGCAGTAGTCAAATGATAAATTCAAACTCTAACAGCATGGGTCTCAAAGGCAGTGAAAAACGGTTAATATAGTGGTCCCCAGAACTTTGCTCCTGTACATCATGACTTGAACATGAAAGATGGTAACTCAGCCTTTGGGATTATTTTAGAGTTCATCAGTAAGGCCAATCCTAAAAATGTTTAGTATGCAAGGGAACAGTTCACAATACCTAAAATATAATATTAATACAATAAATAAAAATAATGTTAAGAACCTCAGGTTGAATTATTAAACCTGTGTACAACAAATGAAATTCACTTTACCTGATTTTAAAATCACAACTACACTTTGTGGGGGTGAGGGCTGTTATTATTCCATCTGATTAACAAGAAGAATAAATTTGAGAGATGCTCTTAGGGTCCCAGATTTGACTGCCTTCAAATACATTAAGCTCTAAGCAGACAGAAAAGATGGTTAGGTTTCAAGAAAACCTACTTTTGAGGAAACAAAGTGAAAATATAAATGCCTGTGGGACTGAATAGGTAAAGCTCTTTTAGGTGCTTTGCAGTGGACTGACAGACACAATATAGGAAGCAGCTCTTCAGGCAACAGTAATAGAAGGGAAGAAACAATGCACGTATTTTGACATCCTCAGGGACTGAAGATACCTTATGTTAATGTACAAGTATCCCACTGCCAGTTAGGATTAATTGGGTTACACAATTATTTTTTTCTTATGTAGTGCTTGAATCAGACTAACTTACAGTATTAAAAGACTAGGTTACATCTTTGAGCATTCTGTTTTTCTAGGCTGAAGCAACTGTAAGTCATTGCCTTTCAAGTCACCCCAGTGTTCCTGGCACTGTCACATGTCTAGCTCTAGGTTATAGGAGAAGAATCTGTTAACATTACCTAGCCAGCAATAGTTTCTGGAATCAACAATGATAGTAGTTCAGGGTTCTCTTTCAAAATCCCATAAGTCAATTCGAGTATTAGGATGGCAAGCATCATGGGACATAGTAATAATGAGGTAATAAGGATAATAATGTGGTTCTCTCCCACCAACATTCCTTGCCCTCTGCTGATGTCCCTCATTGCATGGAGAATCATTCCATTCTTATTCAGCTTATCCTTTCTGGGAATGTAGGTAATAAAATACCGGGTGAAAAAGATGAGTAGGTGTATAATCCACATCCTGGAAGAGAAATTTTTCTGTGCCTTCTAGTGATCTTCAAATATGCCAAATTTCCCCCCAAAGAAGTCTAGAATTATCCTTCCTAACAAGAACAGATGCTTCAGCAGAATTCAGGAAAGAGGACCTACACTTCCGACCAAGACAGGAATAACAGGGATTGGATATGCCACAATGAGATAATGCCACACATCTAAAACCATCTGATCTTT